>JAPZDZ010000023.1:416037-437686 GCA_029783805.1 Acanthurus tennentii | reverse complement strand
TATATAGTTTGCACTTTCAACGCACACACAGTCCCCGGCAGGATGAAGCTCCATCACAGCAGCTGGAGAACATTATAATGTCGTTCCCACCAAACTGTGTTGCAAAAAAGAGCCATCAGAGCTCCCCAGAGTACTAATTTGTTTTCACTGTTGTGCTTGTTGTGTGTCTTTGTGGTTGGACGCTTGTGATTTTTTCTCCTGATAACTATGAGGAGCAGTGAACAAACTCAGCACATTCTCTCCTAGGATAGATTTACACTGATGCTACTCAGTGGGTGTTTGGATGGTTACGGGACAAACTAAAGCACACGTTTATGAACTATGCACTTTGACTCTAACAGAATGTAAAAAACAGGAACAAACAGTAAACTAGATTTCTGTGAAAAGACTCCACAACCTCTTTGCCTGTGACTTTAAGGCATTTTTTTTTTCTTTTCTTCACTCTGCGGGTGTCTGTCCAGCTACTCTGTCATTATTATATGTACTTTAGACCCCCCTCTTTGCCTTTTCACATGATGCACATACGACTACTATTATTATCCACAATCTTGGTCCCAGCAGTCCCCTCATATTCATTTGAGAAGATAAAAGCCTGCGATCAAACTGTTAAAAAGGAGCTTTTGCTTAGAAAACCGCAAAAATAAGTGCCCTTTTAGTATCGCTAGGCAAAATGTCCATACTTTAGATGTGATAGTAGGACTTCTTGGTTATATAAGTAACTCTTCACCACAGGGTTCCGTGTGTGTAAATTTGAACATCATCTAACAGCATTAGTACCATTTACCCAAGGATTAACATTAATGTTCTACAAACAAAATTAATTTGCATTACAAGTAAAGGAATTTGCTTGGAGATTAACGGCTCCAAGGGATGAATCTCCTCCCTTGTTAGCAGCAAAATCAGTAAGTTGGAAAATGACGGAATAAAGCTCTTGAGCTACACATATGTTTTATTGGCTTTAATGAAAGACTAAGTGAGAGAAAGGATCTCACCTTCATGGCTACTGAAAAGCTGTTTTTTCTTTTGCCAATCATGACCCTCTGTCAGACAGAGATAACTTGCATACCTAACTTCTTTATTGAGCCAAGACGAACTCTGTATGTTAGTCTAATTGTGGCCAGCAGTGCCACTAATAGCTGATGCTGTCTATCTTTTACTCTCTTACCTTATTAACCGTGGAGACAAAGTCAATTAAAAGGACCCCGGCCTTTCCAATCACTTTGCTCTCGAAATTGGATAATAAGTAGGCTATCTAAGCCCAGAGTGAACCAGAGACCTTTTTGTTTATCATTGGGGATACAGTAAGTACGTCTTATGGTGCTCTTTGCACTGCCAGCATGGTTTCAATCATACTTGCTGCAATGGCTTTAAACATGTTGGGAAGTTAAGACGACTTTCTGACTTTTTGTCATGTTGGACAGTTCTTGTCCTTCTCCACTTCCTCCTGTTTAATGATGATTAGCAGCAAACAAAGTGATGAAGTGCTGCCACACCAGAGGAGTAAAGCTGAATGGAGTGAAATTTTTACGCATTATGGACCACTGGATTGGGTTCCTTATGAGGAAATGATTGCTAACATTGGTAGGAGTAATCTAGGAATGAGCCAAGGTGCCTCAATCAATTCAGCAAAGTAAAAAACAGCAGGGCTAGGAATTATTTCGCATTTTGTATGCCTTTAAAATGCTACCTATGGTTTGTGAAAAACCTTTTAAGGTGGGCCAATTTTCAAAGCTCAATGGAATATTTACCTCTCTGTTGGAGAAAAAGTTTATTTAATCTGTTGTTTGGCTTTGTTTTTTTTAGACATATTTTATGTAATTCAGTGTAAATGTATTTCATTCTCCATTTTGTTTTACAGTAACATTTGTCTTAAGGAAAAGGCCTTGCTAGTTAATGCTTGTCCTTTAAAAGCTGCATTATTTGTTTGTTTGCTTGTTTGTTTTTGGCATCTTGAACACATCGTAGCAAGCTTTAAAGATTATGGCAGCAGTACGATTCTTATGGCAACTGACACCAATCATCTCCATCCATGTAGAAAAAAAAAAACTAGAAATTGACTTTTGTTCTTAAGGAAACTTGAAAAACAATGCAGGTCCAAGTTCACGCATGACCCAGGACAGCAGGGTTTAGCTGCTAGTGATTAAAGCTGCCCAGAACATCGTTGGTGACCATTTAACAAGCGGCAGTGGTATCAGTGGGGTGAGGTGCCTGTGCAGAGGACATTTAAAGATAGTACCTTGGCCTGTGAGATGTAAAATGTAGCTCTTAATTTTCATGAGATTATTGATTGCTTATAACTTGCTGTTGTTTTACAGGAACTACAACTGTTTTTTTATTACACAGCCTTGTGCTGTGAAATGGGTGTTACATCATCTTGAATCTTGCATCTTGAAACAGGTCAAGGACATAGTTTATGTCATAGCTTATGTTAGCAAGCCATCACCTTATTACATACCCAACAGATGCAGCTTGTTAATGTCCACTTGCCAAATGTGAGTCCAATATTAATTATTATTATTATTATTTTTCAGTGTTTTGCTTCCCTTGAACTCCACCAGGGAAAACCGTGCTTTTTAGCTGTTAATTACTCAAAAATGTTCACCAGTTAGTGACTGGCTTTGCTTGTTGGTAGTGCTAAATGGTACTGTTACTTTAACATTACACATAGCCATTTGGTCCATTGCTTAAATAATAATACTGATCAGTGCAGCTTTAACTCCATAAATGCAATTGGTCATTTTACGTGCATCTCTGTTCATTTCAATCTGTCTAATTCTACATTATGAAATCTCACCAAACTTGAAAGTTGTTAAATGTGAACACAGAACTTTCGGAATGAGTCCACATGTTGATTTCATTTCAAATTCCTGTCTGATCACTCCCACTCCACATGACCTTGATTTCACACAACCAGAGCTGTCAGCCAACACTGCTGGCTATACAGTCAATCAACAAACAGTCGATCCTGGTAGAATGCAATGTAGCATACAGCTTTACTGCCATACTTTTAATTGATTGATAAAATGCTTTGAAACCACTGTGAAGCATCTTCTCTTTAAATAAACCTCACTTGGCTTCATGGTTCACATGTTTAAACTTTAGCACACTAAACCAGAGCCTGATGTTTATTAGCTGGTGTTGTTAGCTGTCAGTCTGATGCAGTGAAGTGGAGGTAAAGTCAAAGATCCCTTAGGCCAACACTGAAGGCAGCGCGTATTAAATTGGGCACTCTACTGAATGACGGTACAAAGACTGACAACCAGTTGGAAAATATAGTTTGCACAGACTAATTGCAACAATTTTTCAAACCCAATCTTGCATCACCAAGGGGCTTTAATATCAAACCACTGCCTGTTAATGCCTGAATTTGATTTGACACAAGAAGCCCTGAAGTTGATGCTGAGGATTTAGGAGACCAGTCTAGAGGTTGTGTGTCAGCAAAGTGGTTAGCTAAGCTACTTATCGTATTAAACAGAGTTATTGTCATATTTTTGCTTGGTTCTGTGTGTGAAGCTTTTATTGCATGCACTTTGCTGTCTTCCCTGAAGGAATATGAGAGATAAATAAGAAAAGCAACATAAAAACAACAGAACAAAAAGAGATAATTCCTTGATTCCCTGGCACTGTGGTGAAAGCAAATTGCAAAAAGCTCAGAGGAAAGATTAAGTTTTCCTTCTTTTTAACAGACTGTAGAATGAAAGTTTAAAAGCAGTGCAGCACATGTCAGCACCAACACAGTCTTCATCAAGGTCACGCTGAAAGAATTTAAATCTTTTTGTCCTTTTTTTTTAATTGCTGTTCACAGCTGAGTACTTAAACATTCTTTACACTGCAAGTTTTTAGCAACACTTTGTTTACATTATTGACCCAAACCGCTCTTACTGTTATCGATAAAGTTCAAAATACAGCTGACGGCCTTCTTTTTCAGCCTCACAAATTGAATTTACCTTCCTATTGAACAATTGTATACAATGGGCTACAATACTGACATGTTTTCACTCAAAAAAACATCAAGGCAGGAACAGAAACCTTTGAAATCACATCGACAGAAACGTCTGCAGCTTTATCCAATCCTTCCCTGTATGTCTGGTCACAAATAACAATTGTCAGAAGTTGCTGGTATGATAGAATTTGGAGATTTTATTGTATATTATGGGATTGTTATAAGGCACGTGTGTCGGTGTAAGAGCCACTGTTTTTACTGACTGTCAGAATTTCTTGTTGGAAATTTAATGAAACAACCACAAAATAACTAAAAAGAGACAAACAGTGACAGTGAAACAGTGACCACGAAGAGATGACTACAAAAAAACACAAAGTGGCTAAACACAGAAACAAAAAAAAACTAAAGAGACACTAAAGGAATACAAATAGACACAAAACAACTATGAATACAAAACATCTGCTTTGCCTGGATTCCTCAAAGGTTAATTTTCCTGTGAATGTATGTAATTAATGTTATCTTTATAAAGTTGTTTGAGAGGAAAGTTTGCCTTATTAAGGATGAGTTAAAATTTTAACAAAAATTATAGGGTTGCATTCAATTTTTAATGAGTTTCTAAACTGTAGTATTGACATTTTGATGCTCTTATGTAGTTTCAAAATTAAAACTCAATGTCCAAGACAGTCACACCATTCATTCATTCATTTAGTCATTGCAGATTTTGTAAGCATGTACCATAGAAACATGGGGTCAGAATCAGAGCACCAAAGCAGAGGCAGACAGCCTAAATGGTTTTCAGTTATAAGCCCACAAAGATAAAGTGCAGAAGATACAGCAGGTGCTGTGAACATGCTGTTAATAAACTAATATTCACTGGCAGGAGAGAAATTACAGCTACAGATGGATGCAGTCTGAGGCAGTGCACACTCACAGGATAACAGATCATGCAAGCTTTCCAGAGTCCCTCTTCCTTCTGGATAAATAGGGACCCTTACTAAGGAACTTCTCATTAAATGCACAGAAAATAAATAGTAAAAAGATACACACTGCAGTCTAGAGGCAGGTTTGACCTTGGCTGTTGGTGGGATGTTTTTTTTCTGCAAATCTCTACAATACAAGAGATTGCATCCCCAAGGAAATGCTCTTTTACTTCAAAATTTATAAAACAACATAAACCAGGAAACTTGTTTGCATTAGTACACACTGGCCAGTATTTTGTTTGCCAGCTGTTGACAGATTTAATAGAAAACCTTTTGGGACATAAGTTGCTGCATCAATAATGCTACAGCTCAGGTAGTAAACATGCAGTGTAAAGGCCACTACACCCTGCTGTCACTCAAAGGCTGGAGCTGAATAACTTTTCTGTGGCATGTATTAAACTTGTATCAAGAATTCATTTCCAGTGGATATTCATTTCTGTACTTTTACAGACATACTGTCAGAGGCTGCTTTATGGGGCGAATGTGCAGGAGCATGAAAGCCAAGAACTTCAAAACAGATGCTTCTCTACTAATGAATGGACACAGATGTCAGCAAAAGATACAGCCTTAAAAAAGATTTTCTGGTCTTTTAGAAAGCCATACCAGGCCATGCACACTGATAGTCTTATGTCACAGAGTTTGTCAGGGTCAGCAGAACACTGCAGTGAATGACGAAGCTCACCGATTCTCAAAGGATTCTCAAATAATTGAAAATACCTGTGTGAGTCAACCATAAGGCCTTTATATTAAATTATTTATCAGATTAAATAACTTCAATTCTCTGAATCTGTGGACGCTTGGCAAAATTCCCCACCTCACATAGACAAAATGTTCACATAAACTTTTATATATAGATTTAAGATGCAAAACGTAAGCTAAACCAACTATGTGGAGGAGAGGGTCTGTTTATCTTTATAGACTGTCACATGTTCAGCGCAGGCGAATAAGAAATCCACACCAGAGGGCCCTTTGATTAATTTAACACAGACATTTTTAACATTCTTCAACTGGTAATATGATGGACAGGTATTTTTTACCCTGCCATTATCAGCAACAACTAATCAGGACACACTGACTGCAAAGATCAAACATTAGACTTTGGACACACAGGTGCTGAAATGTCTCTGGTTGCTATGGACGGATTCTGAAATTACAGCACTCCGTTCTGAATATTAAAAGAGTTAGAGGTGTTAACATTTACAGGTTTCTGGCAGGTCAAGGCAAACACACTGCAAGTGAATTTAACATTTTCCCATTTATTGCCGCCCAGCTCTGGTGACAGATAAGCTCCAGTGTCAGCTCAAACAATGTTTTAACTCTGCATAACTGCATGTATAATTTAGCCTCTTCAAATCACATGCGTTTGTGTGTATGTGTAGGTGTGGGTCTGTAAGTGTGTGTGTCTCTTGATTCACTGTTGCATCCCTGATGTTTATTGATCTGGCTCGTGGAAGACTGATCACTGTCTAACAACATGTTCAGAGGAGTCAAGAGTGGATCACTGTTGCTCTCTTGTTCTTCTGTTTCCCTGTTTGTCTTCCTGGCAGTGGTATATTAAGTTGCTGTGGGATTGGACATTTGGCCCTTTAGTCCATCAACAACACTACAAACTTCACTGATGACCACACGCACCTATTTCCAAACAATCTATTTACAGCACCTAATGGTGTTGGCTCCCTTCACATGAGGAAACAAGAGGAAAAAATCAGTATCATATGTTATCTGATTCACAGTAACTGGGCCCACACAAGTCCCAAGTGGTTGGATGTGAGAAGGTTGCGTGAAACAGATGAAGTTATTACATGTTATCCTTTAATAGGTCTAATTAGTCTACCAGCCTGAAGCACATCAGTGATTTTTGTGTTTTATGTATGTGTGTGTGTGTGTGTGTGTGTGACTGAAGTGTCTCTTCTTGACCTTTTTCTACCACAGAAGAAATTCAAGCAAACAAACACTGTTTGTGTGTGTGTGTTTGTTTGTTTTTGTTTTTAGAAAGACAATAGAAGAGAGAAAATAGGTAAGGACAGCTCATCCACAGAAACAATGGAAATGCATGGCCAAGCGAGTTTGAAGCTAAAATGAAAAGCTGGTTTCAAATTATTGTATGTAGTGGAGTTAAGGATAAACTTTAAACCACTTTTTTTTGTTGTTTTTTCAAAACTCTTGTGCATTTTTCCCATTTAGCTTAGCATCTTTAGCCTTATGTAACCGCTGTGAATCAAACTCTAATAATGGCTGATTCTCCTCCCTGGAACTAAAGTACCTATAATACAGTGTATGCAGCATCATAGCAAAGTGTAGATAGTCTTGTAGCTGCATCATCCCTCTTCCTTTGCTGTTCTCCCCTTTTTCAGCATTTCCATAATCACATTTGTCACTGGAGAGAGAATAATGAACTGAAGATGAAGATGCTGTGGCATTGCTAGACTTGTCGAGGAAAACAAATTCAGAAATAGTCAAAAACAAAAGAATGTCTGAGCGTTCATTCATGAGCATGTCTGAGCAGGGAGGAAAGAAATGGAGAAAAGCAAGAAAGAAAGTCCTCAGCGGCTGCAAAGATGGCTGAAGGGCAGCTCAGTGATTCAGTGTAGTTGGGAGACACAGGAAGTCAACTGGCTAAGTAATTCAGCTGAGAGCTAATGAGAATGAATGTTTGCCTTTATGGCCTCTCTCCCTCACTCTTCCTGCTGGCCTTCAAAGATAGCCCACACTACATTTATCTTTTCACACTGACACCTTTTAACACAATGTTACACAGAGCATAGTGAGTAGAATAAAAAGGAGAAAAAACTCTCTGTCATCAGACATCGAGGAGTGCAGTTCTCACCTCAAATGCCCTTTTCTGAGAAAAAGGAAAGAGGAAAAGAGCAAGACAACGATAGCGATTATACTGATCGGTCTAAATGCTCTGTGTATTTGGTGAAGGAGGACACTACTGATAAGAGAGGCAACAGTTAAAGCACTGCCCATCGGGGAGATAGTGGTTGTAAATATACTGACACCCACGACATGCTCTTATCTCTGGAGGAACAAAGCAGAGAGACTGACCCAAAGGTTGTGCTTGAACTTATAAAAATATATACTCTGAATTACTAATGTGTTGCATCTGAATAAACGCATTACAGGAGTTAAACTGCAGAGTGGGCTATTTATTCTACTGTCAAGTGTAAACAGAAAAAAAAAAATTGCGTGAAGACACATCTCAATGCAAGAAGTTGTGTTAAACCCTGAGAGCGACGCCTTGCATTATAATATATAATAATGATGGCATGTGTAAATGCAGAGCAGCTGTGCAGACAGGTGACTGAGCTGGCTAATTAAGCACAAGTGAGTGCTTGGGAATCCCTCACATATTCTCACTCTCAACTTGAGTCCCCCTTAGTCACACTTTTTAAAACTCTTCTTTTAAGCTTTTTTAATTTTTGTCAGAGAGGAGATTATTGACTTTCACCGGGACTTGACCCTGGTCCTCCAGACTGAAAGGCCTGTGTGTATATGTGTGACCTTCCACACTACCCTGACCCCCTTCTCTCTTTTTAATGAAGTTTCACATTAGTTTAGGAGGGACACAGGACTTATACACCCCACCATTAATCAGCTGACTGACTGCCAATTAAATCATTGATACCAATCAGTCTCATAATCAATCACAGCCATTCTCCCACCCAGGGAAGTCAATTCAGATGTGACTCCTTCCTAAAACACTCCTCTGCAATGCTGCATGCATTGCTGCTGCTGCCGGCAAGCGTGCAACCACAACTCAAGTCTCCACATCTTTTCTTGTCTTTTGTTTAGAGTCAGGACTCAAGGGAACCCTCTGAGTGTAGAGGGGTTTTCTTCACTGCACTTCCTGTTTTGGCATTGCATGTTGCTTGGTCAACTCAGAGGGCATCCTCAGAGCAGCCCAAAACATAACTGTATTTCCATTTATTGCAATAAATGGTAAAATCTATGACAAGCATGTTTCTGACTGAATATTGTCCGGTGGAACTGATGCTATGAGCATTAAATAAAGCTGCAGATGTTTTACACTGTAGTTACTGAAAGCCCCCATCTTTACAGTCAAGGGTTGTCCCCTACTCTAGAAAAGTGAAGCAGAGAGATCATTACCAAGCTGCCATATGTAACAAATTTTGGGTGATAACATGTGGCAAACACACAGAGAAGATTAACAGTGAGAGTTAAAACAGTAGAGCAGGGTGAGGGATAAAGCAGGTGTTGTGTTTTTATAATTTCCTATTAGTTTTTTTTTTTATAAAAATGTGACCTTCTCCCACAAATAAGCACGCATTGAATAAAATCTAGTCACAACAAACGGTGCTTCTAAAACATTCCAAAGTTCATAATGGAGTTCAAGCTTCTTAAAATGCTTTTCATACAGCAGACATATTGACATGGCATAGTATAAAAGACAAAGGTGTTACTAATAACATTAGGAGTGTCTCTGTTCCATTCAAAGGTCCATGTTAGTCATGTCAGTGTGACAGCATGAACAATACCAGGACCCTGAAACTGAAGCAACTAAATGGAAATCTGTTGTCATTTTTATATTATTTACTCTTGAGCTTCACCGACTGTGACAGTTTTGGCATCTGTTAAGCTTTCAAATCATTGTTTTACTACTCGTGTAGCCTCCGCACCAACACAGACCTTTGTGTCTTTTGTTAAATGTGGTGCTTTTTTTATTCTTAATACCAAGATGAACCAGAGGCAAAGTATTGTATTTTCACCGTAAATGCTAGCTGCTCATGACAGCTTTGCTTTTTTATAGGTAGTATTAGTTTGTAGTTGGTCAGATTTACATATTTGTGCATCAGTTGGACATAATAAGGGCTTTATGCAACCATGTAGTACCACATTTATTATGCAAGCCTTTGGTCTCAAGTTTTGCTTTTATATATGTTGGCGCATCTTAATGTGTTTTTTAATGACTCCTGTCTTGCTTATTATTAAGAAATGTTAACAAGCCTGCAAATAAGCAAAAAGCAGAAAAGGCATTATGTTGAGCAAAGCAAGATAGTCGTTAAAAAAATACAAAATGTGCACCTGCAGTTGTTGAAACAATCAAATGGTTGTAACAGAGATAGAAATGGCATAAAACCCCCTACATCTATGAGGGCAGTGTTTAGTGTTTCCACCAAGAGCCTCTAACAAAGACTTTACTCTCCTCTGGAGATGCAGCATAATTTCAGACAATGGCACTGCAGAAAAACTAAACCTTTCATGAAGCGAAATTAAAGTTGAGGCAAAACAACACTGGTCAGGCTGCAGGTCTCTAGTTGAAAAAATTAATACAGTGGGCTTTCCTCTCAAGGATGAAATATCTCATTTAGTGGCCCTCACCAGGACAGGGGCCAATCAATAGCTACTATGATGTATCAGCACTGTGACACTGAGACGAGTGCAAGTAATATGTAACATATGTATTAGCAAATTTTTTTTCTGTCCCACTAGACCTGCGAGACCTGGCATTTGTCTCTCTGTCTGAGAGGCCAGAGACACCGTGCAGGGACTTTCAGCTGCCCTATTACAACGTTTATTAAAATCAGCTCTGGGGCTTACGACAAAGATTCAAGAGCAACCCCCTGCCATCTATCTATCTGTACAGTACAGCGTCTCTCTCTTTCTGCACCTATGTCTGTGCTAGTGGCAGCAACAGGGAGATGGATGACATTACCCAGCAGGGATTCAGCAGGCAGTATTATCATGAGGCAGGTATTAGCATGGAGCCTCTCAGTCCCTACTCGGCCCATCGATTTGGGCTGCTGCCTGACCCTAACCTCCTAAAGGGGCCTTCAGACAGGAGGAACAGAGCTACGGTACAAGCCCTGGGGATAAACTTTGCCCGAGCCCTGGTCCTTTATCATCTTTATTCATCCCTTGCTGTCTTCCACCTCCGCTCTCCCTCCCTCCCTCCCTGCTCTGTTTTAGTTTTGAGCTTCTACCTCAGTCTTTCTATCTTTCTCCTCTTTTAGTTTAATTGCCAAATATTAATGCCAAAATGGAGATTTCTACTTGCTTAAGATTCATGTTGTTCAATCTAGGTTTAAGAAAGTAAACTTTGATCAGTGTACCTGCCACTCAAGGCTGACATTACTCTTGGGCACAAATTAAAACCCCAAATCAAACAATTAGGGTTTCTATAAGTTAATTGAACACAATTATTTAATCTTTTTTTTTTGTATTAGATTTAGTGTACTTCCTGTGCCTGTGTGAAACAACATAAGGACCATTATTCTAAAGATGGAGTTGGTGTGAAGCATTAGCGGGTGTAGAGCTCCGGTCTCTGCAGTTCTCTGTGCTTTTTGCCCTTGATCCACCTGCGCACCAACATCACTCCAAGCTATTCAAGTCCTAATTGCTATGAAATATGCCAACTTGTTACAAAAACATGCCTCAATATGCCACAGTTAGTATACGTCAATGTTTATGTGTATGTGTAGGCTGTGTGTGGGTGTTTTTGCTGATACTGCTCCATACAGCAGGTGAAATCAAAAAACACTCTCTTGAGATCGCTGTGGAATTTTCTCTTAAACTGATGTGATTTAAAGTCGCGACTCGTCATCTCATCTCATCTCTCCGTCTTGTTCTGCTCGCTAATGATGACACCAAACAGGAAGAAGACGCACCCACAAAAGCAGACTTCTTGCTTTTAGACAATAATGAGGGGGAAACACAGACTTAGACTACAACGCTGACTGATAGCAAGCAGCAGTCTCTCTGTTTAAAAAAAGCAAGCCTTCTTTTTTTTTTGCTTAACATGAAGCATAAACACAGGAACACACACCCACTGATGCCTGTATGTCAGTATAGCTTGAACTGATTTAACCTTTACTTTACTTGCCTTGTGAGACACCGTGACACGAAATGTGACCAATTTTAATCACATTTTATTTCGCAGCGCTGCTCATTGTTTTGCCCAGAAAGTCAGAGAAAAGGGTGGTGAAAAAATCAAGGATTTATTCATTTAGATCCAACCCAGAAATAAACGAAGAAGACTGTGGATATCAAGCAGAAAATTTGATGCAAGCAAAACAAGCGATGATAAAGCTCTGAACCTGCCAACCGTCTACAACAGGATTTTTTTTTTGGTCTAATCCTTTTGAGGACAGAACACGATTACAAAAACACAATGCTCTTGTTCTTGAAAACTGAACACTTCTCAACTCCAACTTTATTATATCACATTTGAGTTCCCCCAAAAAAAGCCATGTAATTGGAGAAGTGAGTCATGGTTTTATTCAGTGCAGTGGATGAATATTACACAGTTTCCAAGCCCTCAGATAAAAAGAAAAGACATGCATATGGCATTAAGTGACTGTTTTTAAGAATTAAACATGCAAAAGCAAACTACATTGTAAACTTTAAGCTGTTACTTTTTCTGGCAACATGGAGAGACATTTCTATAGCTCCTTACACACTGAACAGATAAAAAAAGATCAAGAAGCGACAAAGGCCGATTGGCATCGTGTCCCTTGTGTCTTGGCTAAGAAGCTACGATTGAACACACAGTCCACAGCTGATTGCCATCTGAGCCAATATAACTCTACTGGCCAGCAGCTGGAAGTAGTCTGCATTTAAGTAACAATTTTAAGAGGAGTTTGTGAACTTCAGCAAAGCCGGTACAGAGCAGGACAAAGCTGAAAGTGTTACCGCACGCTCTGATACAGAATCACCTGGTTCAGCTCTCACAAAATGGGGAAATGTTGAATTATAAATAGATGTACCATATTGGAGAGGGCTTTTTTCTAACGTACAACATGAAACCATAATTAAAATTGCTTGCTAATGATATGGCTTCTTGATCTTGGAAATATGCTGCAGGTAGGAAGCTATCACACCCGGTATGCTAATGGTTGCAAAGCAGAAAAAACAAGTGTTTAATCCACTCCTTACACTTTCACTTATGATTTGGTTTAAAAAAGGCTAAAAGAAAAAATAAAGTAACTGCCAAGCTTTTTAAACACACTGTACACACTTTCTGCAACAAGGGGTCTTTCAGTCAAAACAATGAAAATAAAGACATATTTTGATGGCATTGTAAGGCAGCGTTGGATCATGGGAGTTATTTTCTTTCTGCTACCCTCTTATTGTTTGGGTTGCACAGTCATTGATAAATTTCCATTGTTCCATTATTGAACTACCATTACAGACAGACTGTGATAGAGTTGCCAAGGGAAAGTGGGAATTTTATGAAAACAATTTATACCAAGATGGACTCCGAGGCCATTACTGTATACCATCCTCATTTACCTCATAATTATCAGTTAAGGCAGAAGAGTTGTTGATTGGAATTGAATATTTATGTGACTCAGGCGGAAATGGTCTACAGGTGAGGCAACATAAACAAGTTTTGTTAGTTTAATGTTTTGTCTATTTCACAAACCTCCTTCCTTACTAAAAGCATCATACGGGGATTCCCATACTGGTAAAAGATAAGAGATGCATCTTGTATACAGTTACGGACTTTGAATTTACAGGATTTGAATCAGTCCACAAATCCACAAAATATACAACAAAGCTGTAGTCCTTCTCAAACATTATGTACTGTTCATTTAAAAGCCAGGTATTGCACTTCCTGAAGTCTTGTGTACATTTCTGCAACATGGGGTGAAAACCCAAAGTTTGACAGACCTGCTGTGTGCTGCTTTTCCAAAATATCTCAGGGGAAGATTAATGCCGAACAAAAAACTTCTATTAAAGTGACATTAAAGCAAGCTTTTTGTTTTCAAAGTTGTTTTTTTTTTCCGCATGTCTACCTTTCTAAATTAGTAGTCCAGCGTGTCTCAGCCTGGCCTTCATCAGGGAGCATCTGTGCATATCCATGCAGTGTAATAACCTCACCAATCTTAATCAATGATACGACAACCACCCACTGATTGTATTTTGCGGTATCAAAATGTTCACCCTAGTGTCCATGTTTTTGAGTCTCTCCCAGCGTGCAGGCAGACTGACAGAGGGGGTGTTACAGTGAGACAGGGGGGCCCAACAGATGCCGTGGGATCCCTTACTGAACAAGCGAGAAAGAGGCAACGCTTCCGTGGTCTGATTAGAGCAGCCACAGGGGAACACAGCGAGGAGACTTAATTAAAACTCATCTAGATGGAAAACGCAATGAAAAAATGCCATTTTGTTCAGGCTGCTGGCAGCTCGAGGGTTATAGAAGATATGTGTACCTAATCACAGTGTTGGTGGGGTGGGGGCTTAAAGCTCACCAGCCAAATGACTAATGTAGATTGAAAAATGATCACAATTAGCATGTGCCGTGGCCGCCTGGGTTACAGCAAAAACCAAACACAGCTACGCTTCAGTGGACAAAGAACAAATTTCTCTCTAATTCTTACTTTTCTCCCTTGTTCCTTTGATGCTCCTCTTCCTCTCTGTCGGCACAACTCTGACAAGCAGACATGCATTAATACATTCTCATGGCGGCAACAATATTTAGCATACACTTCTATCAAAATGGAGAAGTCTCTTCCCCCTGCACCCCATCCATTTTTCCTTTTCATCCCTCTCTCTGCCCAGGCATCTAAACGACAGCGCACCACTGCAATACAGCCCATCTCAAACACCCATTAAAAATAATGAGATGGCCATTTTCACCGCCTGTTACTTGAAAACAATCCATATCACACAGGGGGCCCCTGGCAGAGACTGAGGGGGAGCCAAGCAAAAGGCAACAATTGCTTAGAGTAGATTTACTTAATAACCTCTTGTTGTCCTTGGTCAGACTGCTGAGCAAGTCTCCTGCAGTAAACCTTTCCAAAAGACAGAGGGCTGCTGGGTACAGTAAACATCACAAGACATCAAAAACACTTCCCAAGTCTCAGGGAAGTATTTAAATCCACTGTTTTCTTTTGTTTGTTTGGTAGTTTGTTTATTATTCTTCAATTATAGATACTGAATGTCACAGTGGTTGTAACGGCTTCTTGAAGATTCTATAATACAGTATTTACATGCACATGAAATATACATGCTGTGTTTATTAAGGCTAAAGGAAGAAGACTTTATTTTAGCGCTGTTGTTTTATGAGTAATGCCATATGTTTTTAAGGGGGTTTTTGCCTGTCTGAAATTGCAGTGGCTTTCTGCATGCACAGCACAGCATCCCAATAATGAAATTGTTTACTAATCACTTGTTGGTTTTCAGGAAAATTACAAAAATGAAAATGTTTTATAATGGAAATGAAAGACATCCCCTATGATTTCTTCTGCGCTCATACACAAGGAGTGATGTGATTAACATCTGTCTGTGTGAATGTGTGTGTGTGTGTGTGTGTTTGATGAGTCGCCAAGTGGAACGTGCTCACCAAGTCTATGAATAACTAACAGGATTTCTGAGCATTTTCACGATTCCTTGCTGACTTCAATAACAGCAACCACAGTGAATTTCAATCGTTTATTTAACTGATCCTATGACAAATAAGCCATTATCTCACAAACAGAACTGGTTTGAAGCGGTGGGTGTGAAAGCAGAGTTGCACCTCTCTTTCAAGGTGTTGCACTGTTTTATATTTGAATGCACGAGCCATCAGGATTACCTCACAGTTCTGTGTGGGATTCAACTCGTATGTTATCAGCGCTATATCCACACACAGCATATGTGTCTTGTGGTTATCGGGTAGCATTGTGCATTCATTATATAGTCAAAGCAATCATCAGTGTTTACATTATCATATGCAAAATGCAAAGCATGTGAGCTTTCCACATATGCCTGATTTGTAATTTCTCATATCAACTATGGTGGGACATATAACTCAGTTCAGAGAGGTTCAGTTGTCTTTGAACAAACTTGCTTGAATGGCAAAAGCAGTTTTTTTTATGGTCACTGAAAAGAATACCAGCTACATCATTCTGCTTCCCCGAACTTTTCAAACTAACTTTGTATTTGCCTCTGTTTTATTAATCAATATGTTAAAGAAATAGGGGTTGAAATGGCAGTCACATACCAAAATGGCAGTTATTTGTTTATGCATAATAAATGGGCCACATGCTTGGTGATGGAGTGACAGCAGCCTGGGCTAGTTGCTAAATTGCTGTAGCTGGTGAGCTAACCACTCATTAGCTTGTCGACCCAACCTGACCTGCTCTAGTTAGTTAAATTAATTTTCTTCCTCTAATTCTTCCCTCTACTCCTCTGTTAACTCTCCCCTGGCATTTTGGTCACCATTACATGTGACTTTTTCTTAATAAATAGCAAAGTTGGTCAATAATGCAGCTTTTTCTCACAAAAGTCCACTCAGAGCAGAGTGTAAATTGATTTTACCTCCTCAAGGGATTAAACTTTCAGTGCTTTCTGTGTGTTTCTTTCAACATCTCTTCTTTTTAAGATAACACTTTTATGTTTTCCAGACACGTACTGTTTAGTTCTGCACCAGTCCAGCAGCCTCACACTGGCGTTTTTTCCTGTCCCCAACTTAAAGAAGAGGCTGATTACAAGGTACTTCAAGAATCTGCATCTTTACAGGATTTCATAACTGGATGGAAACAGATGTAAGCTTGAATAGCAATGGGATATTTCATCTCCCCAGTGCTGTTTGTAACAGCCTTTGAAGTCATGCTGATTGCAGCGAGGCCGATAGTTGGTGTGTGGCTTCAGTCAGACCAGATAAATTCTCCAGTAAGGAGCCACAAGGATGACCTGATGAGCATCCACCAAACTGTGATTACTGAAGAGGTTGATAAGCTGCGAGTTTCAAAGAGAATAAAGATCAAGCCAAATCAGGCGACCTGTCAATCAAGCGGAGGAGTAAGGTGGAACTGTTTTTTATTTGTGATGGGACTAGTCGTGTGGTGAGAGGAAACCATCGGCAGGGCTGCCAATTAGAAACCTAAGCAGAATAAAAGGATTTATGGCAGAATTGTCCAACTTGCTAATGCAACAGACCGTCTGTGTTATGGGCAATCCTATGTAACAAATAAATATATCTAATGTTATTATAGCATGCTGTTCTAAACATCTCTCCTACAAAAATATATAATCCCTCACAAGTTGCAGTGGCCTTCATGAACTACCTGTTGTTCTATATGAATTAGTTGTTCCTTTTATTCCAGCACTAAATCCCATTAGGTGTTGGTCTGTAGATAGTGTAGTGTAATTATGTAACACAAGTGTATCCTTGATAGACAATATAGAGAGAGGAAGTGACAAACTAGTTCATAAGATGTGGGATTGTTTACATGATGGGTTTTGCATGAAATGGTTAACACTTGTTGCAGTTTGTGGTTTGGTGTGCTGTTGTCCTCGAACAGCAATGGCATTTTAAGGGCCGGTTAAGCCGAATTTTTTAGAGCAGGGTTCCAGATTGGTATCTCTTGAAAGTGCCACTATTACCACTGCAGTGTAAACTGGCATAAATGCTTGTAAAAACAGTGACAACACAGCCATAGCTCCTAAATGGTTATTACATTTTTAGTTTAATAGCCATGCGTGTATATAGCAACGACAAGAACAGTGGTGGACTACCAAGCTTTACTTGTCTTAAAGTCTGATTCATTGAAGGTCTCTCAGCAAAATCTCGATCCAGACCAAAATGATCTGTTTTTGATTATGAATTTAACATCATCATCTTGAGTGTTTATACTGGCTGGCAGTGGCTTTGCAAGCTTGAGTGTAGTGTTATTCCATTCATAATTTACAAATGTTCTCCACTTGGACCAATACTGGTCCAATATGCATAAAATAGTATTTTCAATTGTTTTCACAGATTCGTGCACCAAGGGTTCATATTCAGAATGTTGCTGTATGAAGAAAAAACTTTTTTTAAAACAGGTTCTTCTCCTAAGTTAAATTTCATCATATAAGAGGGGACATAGACAGGAGCAAAGCAGTCAGACGTGATCCAATCTGGATAACCTCACACACTTTAGAACAGTAGACAATTGTCTCTAAGGTAAGTCTACAAATCCCTCTCTATAGTGTACAAAAAGAAGCATCTGTGTGAAGATTACAAAAAAGCTTGAGATAGAAGTTCTAATCCTGCCCTTTCTGTACAAGAGCTCTCAGTGTTAAAAAAAAAATAGGCACCAGTTAATGTGGAATATATGTTTAACATCATATTAAAAGTGAGAATGAATTCGAAGCCAAAAAAAAAAAAAAGATTCCCTCGGTAGTGACATTCGTGATTTCGATCAGCAGTCATTCAAACTGGAGAAACTTTCGTCCACACAAACAGCTCACTGACTGCTGGCATGATTGTTTCTCTCCTGTCAGGTTGGACTTACCAGGATCCCTTGCACTCCCAATTACACAACAGTCTCAATGCTGCCATGTTTAGCCAGGGTGCTACCTTTGATGAATATTTCATTCAAGCTTTAGAGGAATCCACAGAGCAGAGAGTTAACAGCCAGCTTGCTAATGACAAAGGTGCTCGTTCCATGCAGTTTGTTCTTAACCTTTGCTTAGGTTTAATTTTGATACAGTTAATCAAGAAAAAATCATTGTTATTTGTAGTATCAGTAGGAGTTGTAGTGGTAGATTAACTCTGTTTTTTTACCTAAATAAAACAGCTTCAACAGTATAAATATCTAGCCATTGTAGGATTTTCATTCCATCTCATCCGCTAAACCAGAGCAAACAAATTATAACTGTGGACATTTATGGGCACATTCCCTCCCTGTATTGGGTAGAAGAGGTTAAGGAAAACAGAGGATGAAAATCCATTTGTAAGGCAGTTGGTATTGAATTGTGCAAACAGCTGTGCCTGGTCATGCTGAACACAAAGAAAAGAATGGCCCCGTCTTTAATAAAATGAAAGCAATTCCCAGAACATTTCCCCCTGGCTTTTCATCAAGACACACCGCTGTTCTGAACAACTTGACTTTGCGTGTTTACTTTGCCTGAGAGAGAAAGAAAGAGAGAGAGAGAGAGAGAGAGAGGAAGAGATGAAGGGAGAAAAGAGAAAAGGAGGAGGGGGATAGGGGGATAACAGAGTGGCTGGCTAAAACAAATACAGGAAAAGCCAACTGCTGGAGCCACAGGAGACAGCAGAACTGTCAGCGTTCGACAGTGATGTGCTGAAGTGAGACATTTTTCCAAGCAGTTTGCATTAGGAGGCGTTCTGTGTAATGCCTCTGATTAATAGGACTGCAAAGTTGTTCGCTCTGGTGGCTGTTCAACAAGTGAACTAATCACGCTAATCTGCCCCCTGCAGTTTACTAGAACGGCTACAGTTGTACAGAGGGGCACCAAGGCGTGTGTGTACATGTGTGTTTAAGTGTGTTAAAGTGTCACAGCACACAGCAGTGAAACTGGACATGGCCGGTTGGCATTTTACCCCCTGAGCCAACAAATTCACCACAACAGGCTGATGTCCTACCAGCTGGCTTCATCAGCAACCACACACACACACACACACACACTCATTTTCACACACAGACTTAGGTTGCATGTCCTCTGAGCAGCATGCAGAGCCCCCTGTACCTTTTGCAATCTTCCACACTACACTGAAAATACAAGGTTTTCTTTTATCAAGAAACATGCAGGGAGATGAATGACTGATCACAGTGACCACTTCACCAGGGCCATTATGCCCCCGTTGATTCATTGTCACCGTGTGACTTCACAGCGAACATTGTTGTTGCCGAAACACGCTTTTCATTTGTTTCATTTTTAAAGGAGCCCAATTGCCCGCTTGAAAATGATGGAAACAGTGTGAAATCGTATAAAAAGCGCAAGTCAAAACATCCAGTGGATGAAAAAGATTGAAACCCCTGCTGACAAAAGGAACAAAGGCACAGTTAAGATTACAACAGCCAGTTTATGTAGCATACGAGCAGCTGGAGGGATTATGAGAATGATGCAATGTTTTTCTGCTCTGTTGGCTATTAGCAGTCATAAATTAGTGTTGAATTTTTGCTGTTTTGTTCTGGACCTTGTTGTTTTGGAGAGTTTTCTGTGCAAGAAAGTAAAAGAAAGAGTATTTAATGTCAAATGGCTGCACATGCATATAGCTATTGTACAGGTTTCAGTGTTTTCAACTGACAATGATGTGATTTTAATTGCAGTTGGAGCAACCTGATTTTATGTATTAAGGATTAGGTGTACATTGGGAAGTTGTTGTTTTACTCAAAGCTTCCAGAACAGCTTTAATACTTTGTCAGTTTTTCTCCAACTTGTTGGACCACTACAGGAAGGAAAAAAATCACTTTTGATACTGTATTTTCTCAAATGAAGTGTTTTGATGATAGTGGTTGGTGAGTAAAAGTCTTCAAACTGGGTCGAAATGGTTTGACTGTGAAGGCACTCTGTATGATTCACAATTTTTTTCATTTTATTCAGACTGAATGGTCCAGGGTCAGCCATCCAGGTGAAAATATTGTGCTTCCAATTTGTATCAACTAACAGGCCTCATTGTGGGACCCGAGTTAAATTGACTTTGAGTGACTTTTCTGAAAAGTTTCCACAGTCAGTGTTATAACTTTTTTTCTCAAGGCCACAGAACCTCTTCCCCACAGAACCTCTTCCCCAATCTAAATGAGAAATGTGAGGCTTGATGACCTCATCCTTAATTCATTAAAATACATGCAATACATACCAGTCACATAGTCATTTGAATTGATATTGGATATTGAAGGCTTTCACATGCCTTGTTCCCAGATTCAAGCATTTCACTTTAGCAGAGAGATGGATGAACTGTCTCATTTTCATTTTAATGAAAACAGATGGAGGGAATCAGTACCAGCACAAACATTGTTACTGGAGCTTGATTTGATACCATTGTGATTTTGCCGTTTTGTAACAATTTCATGGCAATCCATCCAATATTTTTTTACTAATGATTTTGCTAGGAAAAAAAAAGAGAGAGAGTGATTGACGCGTGTCATCCATGTGTGTGTTCATTGCTGTCGTCCTCTTCTTCTAACACGCAAATATATGCAAGCCCCCCACCCCCTTGCCTTCAACTCAAGGGCAGCTCAGCACTAGCATGATTTGATATGCTAATGTCGGATGTCATGCGTGGACATCATAATGACTCATTTAGCGCCTGACTTCTCCCATTTCTATTGACACTACTAGTACATCCAGAGGACAAGGATTTTTCCTGTCTCCCTTAACTCATCATATATGGATACACTAACTGAAACTGTCTCACTCTCTAACATAGCAGACCACAGTATGACTGCCATGTGATATTTTTCACTGTTTGATTTCAGTTATATAGAATTTGATTGATGGAGTCTTACATCTGGCCAGAATGACTGGCTGGGCTGCATGCACCATTTATTTGATGATATTTATGTTGTATATTTATATATTAAGTCATATATATGTCCTGATTACTCATTATAAAATAAACAGACCTTGCTGTGGGCAGACCGTTTAACTTAAGTAGAGTGCAGTTGCCAAGAAAAGAAAGATTTGTGGATTATTCTGAGTAAATTCAACCTTGTTTGTTTTAAATGCTATGCAGATGTCAAAGGGCCGTGCAAGAAAACTACTGTAAAAAAGGAAGAGGCGGATGGAAAGATGCATTTTAGAAGCATATACTAACTGGGAAAGAGAGAAAATTAGATTACACAGTAATAAATTACAGATAAAAATTCCAAGTTATATTGTATTCAGTTATTTTTAGACCAATGTATGCTATAATAATGAGTTAAGAGGTGAAGATGGAAAAATGCCTGTAAGGCAGCACGTCTGACTTAAAGAAATGCAACGAATTGCAGTAATAACACATTTTGATGTATGTACAGTAGTCACACTGTGTGTGTGTATGTGTGGGTGT
>JAPZDZ010000023.1:357222-375394 GCA_029783805.1 Acanthurus tennentii | reverse complement strand
TTTTTTTTGTTTTGAGATTAAAAGGCAACCCCTGTGAGTTGAATGTGTTTTAAAGGAGGCATGTGACGTCTCATTATTCTCTCCCCCTTTCTCAGTTCTCCGTCACTCTCCTCCATTTGCTCCGTCTTTCTGCTGCTAGTTTCCATCTTTCAAGTGTAAAGGTTAAGTTATTCCACTGTTAGCCTCTATGACAAATATGCATTTGTGTGTGTTTACTGTTGGTGGGTTTCGTTGTTTCGTGGCTGAAATATATAACGAGCAGCAAACAGCATGCAAAAAGAGTCATGTTGTTAACGTTGTGTGGGTCTTATTTATATTCATTTTTTGTGTGATATAGCCTGCAAAGTAACACAGTGTTGTTGTTTTTGTTCATGATGTCTCTGCTTTTTTCCCTCTCTGCTATTTCCTTATTGCTGTCCCTCCTTCTGACCATCTCCCTTTTCTTCTCCTTTTCCCTTCCTGCTCACTGTTGCTATCCCTTTGTTTACATTGGTTTTCTGCCTTTTTTTGTACCTTTTGTGCGATGAATGCAGGGAGAGAAGGACTGGGAGAAATATGAGGTTGCTCGGAAACTGAAATCATGTGTGGAAGACATCCGTAACCAGTACATATATGACCTCAAATCGAAACAGATGAGCACACGGCAAAGAGCTGTCGCCCTCTACTTCATAGACAAGGTCTGGTTTGAAGCTGTTGGCCAAGAACAATCTCATGTAAAGATGCAGCATTTGGGATTCCCAGTTTTATGGTTTACACACCAGTGCTATATACAAGCTGCTGTTAGTTTCACAGATTCTACTTAGTGACAAAGTCTGATTCCAAGAGCCATTAGAACATATTGGAAATCAATATGATGTGTCTTGATTGCCTTTCTCATTTAGCTGGATGGAAGATCTTTTGCAAGAAGAAAAATAGGATTATGTGCAGCCATTTTCTTCCTGTGACCCCAAGCTAATTATCTTATTCAGCACTGAGTGAAATGATAGCTGTAGTGTGCAATTGTTCTTGGCTCATGCTAAGTACTATTCAAATTCTGATTTGGCTTTATTGTATTTACTCTGTAGTTCTGCTTCATGTTATGTGTGTATGTGCATATATTTAACAGGCGTCTGACTGACATATGTTTTCTCAGTAGGGGAGGCACGGTGAAAAAAGGGGAGTATTTGTAGATATTTACGTGTATTTAAATTTGTCTTTTGACCCAAAAAAGCTGGCGCTCAGAGCAGGTAATGAGAAGGAGGAGGGAGAGACGGCAGATACGGTGGGCTGCTGCTCGCTTCGTGTCGAGCACATCACCCTCCATGAGCAGCTGGAAGGCAGCGAGTGTGTGGTAGAGTTTGACTTCCTGGGTAAAGACTCCATACGATACTACAACAAGGTCCCCGTCATCAGAAAGGTAAAGGAGGCAAAATGATACACTCAGTCATGTTGTTTTGTGTTTTCTTGGACATAAAAATAATAATAGCTAATACAAAGAAAATCTGTCCATTCTCAGAAGAAGACGACAACAACGGAAACAAAAAACAAAAAAACTCTGGTTGGGCTGTGTATAGCAATACAAAATTTAGCCATTCATTATAATAATCTAGGTTTTGCCCTTTGGGTTTTGGCAGAAGCCCCTGCGGAGAAGGTCACTTGCATACATATCGACATGCACAAAGCCTGAGGCGTAGATGGAACTGAGAAATGTCCCGAGGGCACAGTTGTAGATTGGATTCCTGTTGCTGTGGTGGTTTAATCTGTCTGTTAGAACTGTTGAACCTCCTCTCTACTCCAGGCTGCCTTTGTTTGGATTACATGATGTAGGTAAATTATTCTTCTTCTAAGCATCCGTGTGGCTTGAATATTCTGGCCAAGTTTAGTCGATGGAAGCAGTAATAAATAATCTCAGTAGTAAACTTAATAACCCTAATGATACATTTAGTAGTAACCCAAGTCAGTCTCTATTGTAGGTCAAGCCAAAAAAAAAAAACAAAAAACTGGATCCTACGTGTCCCATTATGCAACCACACTCCAAACTTAAGTTTCTCATCATCCAGTCCTGTCAGTCCACACCTCCAGTTTGTAACTCAGTATTTCTGATAAAACTTTGAATTCTCAAGCTCAGAGTGCCAGAATGACTATTTCAAAAAGAGTAATTAAGTACAACAGCAACTTTTGTCAGTTGTTCGTTTATCTGATACAGTAAATGATGATGCATATTATAATGAGCAGGTTAGCTGATGCCAAAATACACAAAAAAAAATTATGTGTAGAAACCTTTTTTTAAAATCTTGTTTACTTGTCTGCAGTCTGTCAGACAGCTGTCACATTTGTGTGTGTGTGCATGTATGCATATGTAAATTTCCAACCCCTCCTCTAGTGTCAGCCCATGCTATCTTCTATTCCAGAAATGGAAAAAGAAATGTTAGCACCTGACAGCCAAAGTGTTTTGTTTCTTGGCAGAACATATAATTATTCAAATGAGTGCATTCAAAAGCAACACATTAGCTAGAATTAATTAGTCCCATGCATATTTTAGCATCATCAATTCACAAGGAAATCAGTGAGATTGCTGCTAAATGTCACTTGGCATAAAATTGAAAAAGAATAGAGGGAACGAATTTCAGTCTCTAACCTCTGGAAGGGTTTAAAATCATGTGATATTATATTTATATATCACTTATGTATACTAAATATACAATCAGCTGCCTAAGCAGAAATTCTACATGCAGTAAACATAGGGTACTACTGGGAATAAATGCCAAAATGGGAGAAAAAAAAGGTGGAGCCACAATATGTATGGACTGCAAGCGCTTTATGTCCCATTAATAAAAAGAAAGTCATGTCACTGTTTCTTTCTAAAAATGAGAAACTGTAAGCACTGCCAAGGATGCCACCGCAATGACTGATCAGCTCTGCAAGTCAGTGTTTATCTTTTTAAGTGCCCACTCATTTCTCAATTTTAACAACAGTTAGAACCCTAAATGACTTTATCAAATAGCCTCAGAGTGTGGGGACACTAGCAGAAATGCAGTGTTGGGAAGGTTCAGCCTGCTGAGCGTTTATTCAAGTATCTTCTTAATAATTATTTCCATTCTGAACACACAGGCGCACACAAACACATCACTAAACCAATTAGGCGAGCTCACTGTGG
Organism: Acanthurus tennentii; assembly: GCA_029783805.1. Lineage (NCBI taxonomy): Eukaryota > Metazoa > Chordata > Actinopteri > Acanthuriformes > Acanthuridae > Acanthurus > Acanthurus tennentii. Next base: position 372,258 of record JAPZDZ010000023.1, on the reverse strand, counting down.
TTTCTCTGCTTCTCTGAGACACTGATTTACATTTTCGTCCCAAAAGCACTCGCACTTTACGTTTTTATTTTCAGTTTATTTGCCAAGGGGAACACAATTGGCACCCAAATCATCCAGTGAATATGTCATTGTGTTTTTTTTTTTAAAGCAACACATCTGTAGCTATTAATTGCTGTCGTGCATATTTTGCTGGTTTATTAGGGGAACAGTGCGTCTATGGAACCCACAGAGTCTTTGGAAATGTCAGATGTAATTTGACCAGTTTGACGTCTTGGGGCCTCCCACCGAGATGGACGAAGGATGCAATGGTTTAAAAATAGTTTCATGTGTCTAATGTGTATTAAAATGTATTTGTGCAAGTGTGTGTAGATGTTACCATCTATGGTGTTTGTGTATTACTTAAAAGGATTGCTGTCACTTTCTGTTTTTCCGTTTAATTCATGGACTATCTTGGAAAAACAATAAAATTTTCCCAGTGGGGCCTGTAATGTTGGCGATGGCTATTTCTCTTTTCTTACAGTACAATACATGAATGCTCAGTACACCTTTATCAGTTCTCTAGTTAAACAAGCTTCATAGTCACAGGCAATACTGTATTTTTATTTCCAACACTGTCAGTGGTTTGTAAGTAAAGTAGGAAGGCTCAGGTTGGAGTGAGACTTACTAAATTAGTGAATGTCTATTTCTATTGTTGACAATTGTAAGTTCTGATAGAATTTGTCTGTGTATCTTTTTAGGTTTTTAAAAATCTTAAGCTGTTCCTGGAGAACAAACAACCTGGAGATGAGCTCTTTGATCGCCTTAATGTGAGTCTTTCACTAACTGCCCTCATGTTGATCTTTTTCAGTATTTTTGTGTTTTCAGTGGTTGTAGTCACCCTAGATTTTTTAAAGAATTAGTTAAAAAGTAAAAAAAAAAAAACAAACCTGAATTTGTTCAGGGTTGTGTAAAATGTGTCAGAAACTCCCCCTGAAGTGTGTCGTATTGGAAGAAAAGGCAGGAAAAGATTGTGGGCAAAATAGAATTACATTTTTTTCATGTTTTCTGGAGACAGAAGGCCGCAGTAAAGAAAAGGCAGGAACTAAATTGTAAGGTGTAAGAGATGAGATTGAATGAGGACGAGCCATTGGTGTGGTGAGATGAAAGGAGTAAAGTGAGGAAACGGAAGGTGAGGAGAAGGGGAAGGATATTGGAAGCAGGGAGACTGAAAGCAGAGAAGGAGTTTCAAAAGGGAGACGGAATGGACTCTGCCAGATAAAAAAAGGAACTCTGTGAGTGGAAATAAAAAGTGAACATGCTGGGCGGATGAATTTCCACACATAAAAATTTGGCGTCCTCTCAACCTGTTCATATAGCCGCAGGCAGCAGAGCCACACAGAAAGCAGCAGCTGTGCACATGGTTAGTCTACTGCAGAGAGATGCAGGTTTACTCAGGGTGCATTCAATCTTTACAAAACAAGAACATCATTATTTGCCTCTTTGCTACTAAACTCCCGGCTAATAGATTGTCCCTTTCAAAGAAAGGCATTGTATTTAGAATCACTCAATACTGAGTAAAAGTGTAAAACAACCCTGTTTAAGGAGGCGAAGGAACCCCCGAGGTAAAAAAGTTAAAACTAATGCTACTACTGTACCTTAAACCTGCATCCTCTCTAATGGCCAGTAGGGGGGGACTTTTCTTTTTGCAAAAGAAGTCTTTATTGTATAGAAACTTAAAATAGAATGACCCTACTACTCTCTAGATTTTATTAACTGATCTAGTTTTTTTTGATACAGCATGATATTGGTTTCGTGAATCCAGGTTCCATCCATGTAGATGGAAAATAAGGGAAAGCAGGGTTCGCTTAGGATTTGGTTACTTTATAACTGAGAAGCTGCTACCACGGCTTTCAAATACAGTCTGTTTCTCAGTCAGATCCATCCCTACCTTCATCCTCTTGTCCAAATATGGTCACTTCTGGCTCTAAAATACCAAAGCCTTTTATATTTAGCCTTTTTCTAGTCATGTTTATTGCACCATTAGTCTTCCTCACCTTTTTGTATAAAAGGTAGAAAGGTTGCTCTGCCTCCACAGTGACAATAGTGTAATAGTGACAAAGTGATGCCTGTGTGAAAAAAGCAGAACCGACATGCCTTGGCAGGTGTGAGATAGCCCACCAGTGGGAGTTTTAATAGGCAGCTAACACTAGTTAACTCAAAGAAAAAGAACAGGGATTAAAATGTCTAAAAATTAGGCAGACTGAGAGATTCGAGAGCTTCTCACTCTGCAAAAGCAGGATCAATTAACATATATCAGAAACAGTAAATTATTGTTATTGCCGTGTAATTTTCTCATTATTGTTTAGAAAACTCTGCCTGATCTGTACGTTATGTTTAGCACAGAGTTTTCATTAATAAAATATCGGTGCTGAAACACATGTCCTGGAGGAGATTAATGCCTGGGCAAATAGGAGAAATTGAACAATGGCTCTCACTCGTTCATCAAAGCAGGCTATTAGACTGGCAAAGTAAAATGACGAAAATCACCCCTGAAACCAATGGACAATTAACTCTGAAAATCTGGAAGGAAATGTGGAAATTTATTTAAGCAACTTTAATGTAGCGTACATTGTGCTGTGATAAATTTATTTTCATTGAAAATTGTGACCAGAGAGTTCTAAGTATCTCGGACAGAGACAGTTTTGTTTGGTTCAGAGTAAATAAACAAAAAGGCTGTATAAAGAAAAAGGCAATAAGTGGAAACCAAGCTAGTCCTGTAGTATCTAACGTTCTGGTGACCTTGGCCTAAGTGCTGTCATTGTTGAGAAACACCCTGTCTTGTGATTTGCTTAAGAGCCACAGGGTTGTAGATGGGAACGTTCGCAACAGATGAATGGTCACTTTGGAGGAGAGGGCTTCAGTAAAACAGAGGAAGAAAGAGATGCAGACAATAGAGCAGGAGGATGGTTTTAGATTAATATTAAAAGACTGACAGGTAGAGAAAAAGAGAGATACAAAACAGGACAGGAGCGAGAGGGTGGAATAAAGAGATGGAGCAATTGAATGAAGGAGTGCGGTGCTTCTGCTCTCTGCCCTCCAGTGTGTCAAGAAATGTCAGGGTGTGTTGGAGGTGGAATGGTAATGGCTGCTGTGGGCAAGCCTGATTGACACCCAGAAAGGCCAGGCCACTGAGAGGGTGGAGAGAAGTGGGAGGCGATTGTGGAGGAGTGGGTAAAGGAGTAGATGGAGCAGTAGGAAAGTGACAGCTCAGCTGGTCCAGGTGAGCGGAGGTTAGGAGAGAGGAAGGAAAGGTAGGAGGTGGAAAGAGAGACAGGAGGGCTAAAGAAAAGGAGCGAGAATGTTATAAGGCCAAGATGAGAGGCAGAGGGAGGAGGATGTGTAAATGGGATGGAGAATAAGTTGTAGAAATGTAGGTTGTGCTTTAATCCTTTAGCTGGTTTTATGGAGAGTGTTAGTTAAAGCCATTATTTAAATATGAATAGTGGGCGGAAGGGAGTTACAGAGTGGAGTTAACACTTGGGTTAAAGAATATGGACATCTCTGTAGTTCAGGTCAGTAAGTCTGACAAGACTGCAACTGACCTGGGTGCGGTCATGTTATGAGATGGATTTAAATCAAGAGGAGAAAGAATTTATTGTTAAAAATTTACTGAATTGCTGAAAAGCGTGCTTTTTCATTTACATAATGTCTGTTCAAGAGGATTTATGAGAAATATATTAAAGATGAAAGCAGGATGAAAATAATAGAATTGGCATAAAAAATATGCACAAAAATGATATAGTTTGTGTTCATTTCATTATTGAGCAGCCAAGACAGAGACAGAATGGACTTGAAATAGATTGTTTATCTATTATTTATTAAATTATGTCTTCAAGCTGCATGCACTTTAGGTGTAATATCCCAGATTAAAAATCATGCACAAACTTTGTGGTATTTCATCCCTCTGTCCTATCGCTGACAACCCTCAGAAAATGCCAAAATACAAAAAATTAGTCAATATTATGTGTACACTATAGTACATAATACACTTGAGTATGTTTTGGTTAGGTGGGTTGTACTTTCAAATATCTCTAAGTCCTATTTTTTTCAAATAGTAATTGTAACAATTGACATTTCAGAGAGTGAGGAAGATGTGATCATCAATATTTGATTCCATAATGCTTCGCTACATCAGTCCTGTTTTTGTGAGCATGTTTAGTGGTTATTCTCAACCATCATGTTGAGGTCTGAGTGCAACTGCAGGCTTTTGTCAAGTCTGCTTTCCAGAGTCAACATCATTAGAGCTGCAGTTCACACACTGTCTGCAGTCTCAGGTTAACTGTAACTGTAAGTGGATCTTGGATATTTATATTTATATATATATATATATCAATCCTACCTGCAGTGTAGTATAATTCCTATGAGCTGCTGTATTTTTGCACATTTCATTATTTTCCTTTGTATCCTGTCCACCATCTATTGGAAGGGATTCTGTTTTGTGTTTTTTTTTATTAAACAAATTGCACCCAGTGACAAATGAAAAGCAGATGATCATAGCTTGTTCAGAATGGCAACAGTCAATATTTCTCCCTGGCATTAGTTGCAATCACCACAAATTGGCTAGCAGTAAGTTAATGAGAAAGTCCAATAGCATCTTGTGTTCTAGATAGGAAATTACAACCGCAGTAATGACAAGTTGTAATAATGCCTTAGGAGATGACGTGGATGACATACACAGACACACACACACACCTTCACACATTTGTGCCCACAGAAAACCATCATGCCAAGGGAGTTGTGGAGGGGGGTATGAGAGGTATTTTACTTGCCCCTCAGACTTTGCAGGCACCTTCATTAGCATTGCAGGGACACAGTTAGGTAGCTCATTAGCAAGGCAGGCACGACAGCAGTATGTGTGTGTGAGAGTGTGTGTGTACACATGTGTGGGGGTGTGTGTACCTGCATGCAAATATGTATATACATGAAAACCCTCCCTCATCCTGTTTTTAATAGGCTCCTGCAATGAGACACACACACACATTTGCACAAGTCTGTTGCCCCAGACAGCCGAGCCCTGACCCGGCTCTGATTAAACCGACCACATTATTATTGTAATCTTCATCAGAATTATTTCACTTTATGCCACAGCCCACATGACTTCACCAGCAAGCTCGTGTGGGCGTTTGTTTTATACGTCTGTGTGCTTTCATCTGTGTTTAGAAATCTGCGTGTTATCTGCCTCTCAAGTCCACATGTTTGCACCTCATATCAGTATGTGTGCAGTGAGTGTGAGTGTTTGTTTTGCTTTCACACCAGTGGTGTGCCTTTACACACTGTTTCATCTCTTTGCTGTTCTGGTGAAGCTGCAGCCATTTGACATGAGCTAATGGCTATCTTACCACTGACTATTACAGCTCTAACTTGTTATAATACCTGCGAAAAAATGTCAGAAGGGGAAATGGTACTGTGATCTTCTTTAATCTCCTTGCTGTAATGGACGATGGTGTTAATGAAAGCAGAGTTGGTATTTTATGTGTTTTATTTGTAAGGATGTATTACATATGCTTGAACACTAAAGTGGTACAATGCCACAGTGCCACCTAGTGGTGGAGTTGTGATTCAGTTGGTGCAATGATATGAATGTGTTCTTCTTGTTGTTGCTCTTTTGTCTTGCTTTCACATTTCTTATTGCAGACAAGCACGTTGAACAAGCACCTGAGTTCTCTCATGCCAGGTCTGACTGCAAAGGTCTTCAGGACATACAATGCCTCCATCACTTTACAGCAGCAACTGAAAGAGCTTTCTAACAGTAAGTTCCACACACTCACTATGCTATAAATCACTATTACATCACATAAATCTGATTCTATAATGCGGGCTTAAATACCTCAGCAGCTGGACAAGTACCAGTAGCTTTAATGCTGCAGCCATTTATCAGTCTGACTCTTATCATTTTCCTATTACCTGACTGCCTGAGTCATGCAGTCCCGTGATAAAACATTTTTATTATTTTTAGCTCGCTTGATTCTAGATACTCTGACGTCAGTCAACTTTTCCAGCCATGGCAGGTGTACATTATCACTGTACCCAGTGCTGTGTGTCTCTGCTCTTATCAGAGTTCCACTGGCTGCCTCTGTGACAGATTCTCATTCAAAGATAGAAGAGTCTCACTTCTTCTCATTTCAGACATGCCATTGAGAACCAATCTCCAGACTGATTTTTTTTTCCCTTTAATAGTGTGCTGTGAGGACCTCGGGAAGAATGAATGAAGACAATAGAGATCAAAACAAATAAATAAAACACTACCATCTTCTAGCTGTGTTTGTGTGCACACATGCGATTGTGTGTTCAAGGTTGAGATTTGTAGTGCAGATGGTGGGTGGGCAACAGCAACGTGACGGCATTAATTTGTTTTCAAACATCTCTGCAAAATTCCAGGCGCGCGCTCTCAGTTGGAGTTTCCTGTTTAAATATAAATGACTGTTCTGTCAATTTTCCAAAGAGCAAGACAGTGTGGCCGAAAAACTGCTGTCCTACAACAGGGCTAACAGAGCAGTTGCTATTCTGTGTAACCACCAGCGGGCGCCGCCAAAGACCTTTGGTCAGTCAATGGCTAACCTTCAGGCTAAGGTAAGAACCTCTTGACTTAGTTCATTTCACACAGTCAGTCCTCACATTATCATGTCCCTTCAGAAGGCATTAGCTGGGACAATAACGTTATGTTGCCGTAACAGTTTATTGAAAGAAAGCCAGGGCAGAATCCAAGAGACAGTGAATTTCTGTAACCTTTCCTGCCTAGGCAATGACATTTTGAAGCTATCAGTGAAACACATACTGTATAAAAACAGGCCCATGTCCTTATCTGTCCTACCCAGATTGTTGCTAGAAAAGAACAGCTGGCGCTAGCAAAGACAGAGCTGAAACAGGCCAAAAAGGAGGCCAAGACCAAAGGCAACTCAGACCCCAAACTGCAGACGTAAGTGTTTAAATTAAAGAACAAACAAAAAAAAACCTCCCACAAGCTGTGTACATTAAAGCAATTTAAAATGACTGACAATACTCCTAAAGCGCAAGTGCCTCTTCAGTTGGAAATAAATCAGAAGAAACACACACACAAATATGGATAGAAAGGTACCCTGCAGGTTTAAGTGCCTCCAAACAAATGAGATAACTGCTTCATGGTGATTAATGGGCTGTGGGTTAATGTTTACGAAATCTGAGATCTTGAACATAGAACCAGGTTAGCTATGCTGTGGTTGGAGTCCTGCTGGTAACTAACAAAGATGAACTCTCCTGTTGTTTATTTTTGTCTTTGTGCTGAGAGCCAATAAGCTATAACAAAAGACTTTGTAAGTTGTATGTGATAGTGCAGTAAGCCATCAACAAATAGACTACAACTTTTTCCTCATGTATTGACTTTAATTCACAATTGCAAAGCTAGTGTAATGGGTATTAGGACTTCATTATGTAGTATTGATCAGTACATAGAGGAAACACTTGGCTCTGCTGGTCAACAGATAAGATTTTCCATTTGAATCAACAAAAAAGAATACCTATATGGAGTTTGTATTTCAGGCAGGGCTAAATACAAAACCACACAGTGGTATATGATGCTGTCTATTTCCTGTAGATCAGAGGCTGTTTACAACCTCCATCCATCCATCCATCCATCCATCCATCCATCCATCCATTCATTCATTCATTCATTCATTCGGTAAATGTTCTGGTTTCCTGCAGTATGGACCTTTTCTACTGCCTCTAGTTATTTCCAGTAAACATCTGCACCAGGCTGCACACTGCTGGAAACACTCCTTTCTGCCTGCCCAGAAGGTTTAAAGAACCATCAAGGGACTCTGTTTACCATATTCTACCAGAGGTGTCTTACTCCATCACACTTGACCTTTTATATGTTGTCTGTCAGGCTGGTTGAACGAAAGAAGGCAGCAGTGAAGCGCTGTGAGGACCAGCTGCTGAAGATGGAGGTCCAGGCAACTGACAGAGAAGAAAACAAACAGATTGCACTGGGTACCTCCAAGCTTAATTACCTGGACCCACGTATTAGCGTGGCTTGGTGAGTAAATACTTGTACTGTGTAAAGAACCTTTTTTATAAAAGTTACACAAACTGCCTGCATACATTAATGCATTTGAGTGCTTACTTGAGAACACAGAGAGGCTCGCATTCTCAAACAGAACTAGTTGTACCTGATTCCTTTATTTCAATTTTAGGCTTCAAACATATTTGCTGTGGCATAGCTTAGTTTTAATTAATTATAAGATTTTATAATGTTAAAATTTAGCATGAATGTCGTAATCAACTTCTTTTCCATACCTTTTCAGTACTTAACATAATCATGCGATCAACTGCGTAAAAAGGCCAGAAAATAATGTCCACACTAATCTATAGTCCATAGTACTTTCATTGTGTTATTTCTTCCATTTCTATTACCTAAAAAAGTGAGGTGCTGTCACACTCAATAAAAACAGAATTCAGTCGTTTGCAAGCAAGTGCTGAGCCCATGTGGCAATATCCCTTAATAGTCTGTATAGCAACATTGAAATTGCTTTATCTTTGCTTTGGAACGACCATCTGAGCCTTCCAAAAAAATCGACAAAAAATGTCCTTTTTGTACCCGATAATGATATAGTGACCTGTTGCCAATCAACCTATTCACCTGTGAAATGTTTATTTTTTTTTTGGGTGTTCCACAACTTTCTTGGTTGTACTGCTTTGTATTTAAGCAGTGTGCTCGTATTCCTTGTCTGGGTACCTCTTTCGAGAATTAACTGGTGGTTGAAACTGAGTATGCATCTGCAGTGTCTACTTAACAATCTGTTCCTCGTGTTTTCAGGTGTAAAAACATGGAGGTACCAGTAGATAAAATCTACAATAAGAGCCAAAGGGACAAGTTTGCCTGGGCCATCGACATGACGGAGGAGGACTTTGAGTTTTAACTAAAAAACTGTAAAACTCCAGTCTCATAGGCAAATTCTAAGAAGCAATTAAGGAGCCATTCACCTTATAATGCATACAGTACTTTAATATTGCATTTATAATATGTTCATTGACTTCTGATGTTGTACTCCATGAGATCCTGTGACACATTGTTTTGTTTATTACGGTGGGTTTCAGTTTGATGCTTTTGGCACTTTTTTTTTGAAGATCCCTGTTGGTTACTGATTTTGTCTGTACATTTTGTGTTTACTTTAATTTGAATAAAGGTTACCACTATGCAGTAAAGTAACAAAGATGTGACTGAAATTTGTCTAAATGTCCTTCTCAGTTGATACTGATGCAAATACCTAATTCCACACACTAAAGCAGTCAAACACATCTTGTTGACTTTCATATAGAAGATAAATTCCAAATTTAGTTGACCTGCATGTGAAATACTAAAATGTAATTTTAAACACAAACAATATAGAAGAAAACATGCAACACTGAGATGTTCCAGATAATTTGCATTATAAAATACAACTCTGGCTTAAAAAAATAAATACAGAAAAACACTGTGAGCACCTCAGAGTTAGTTAGATTTTTAAAAATTCAATCAGCACCTTGCCTAATTTTTATCTAATAACACATGACAAACAGTATTGTATTAAATAGCTTTAATAGAACAAAATCAGAATTGGAATGCAACCCTCAGCTTTGTAGTAACTGCTGTTTGTTAAACACTGCAGTCTTCAGATGTTTAATGTACCCCTTTCCCATGTTGGTAGGGATGGAGGTTCTGTGGGTCTTTTAGCCTGCCGATGGTATTTTTCTGCACAGACTAGGGCAAAACTTTCCCCATCAGCCATCACCTCACAGGATTTATTTATTATGTGATGGCAGCTAAATAACCTCCAGGCTGGCGCACAACATCCATAAGTTTCATTCGTGCACATGAGCATTTTAGGTTCTGAAGGGCATATCAGACTATTCTAACTTACAAATAACGTTCAACTTTTCAAGTCATTACACAACTGTAACCGTTTATCACAATATTCAGTATATAAAAAAGCATTTCACACTACAACACACCAAATCAATATAAGTCATTTTCAGAATGAAAAAAGTCTGCTGCTCCTGAATTTAGGACCGACTTCACACGGTGTTAGTAAGGAATCTGTGGAATAGAAAAAACAAAAGGTCCATGATGTAGTAAATTGGTTTGAAGACAGGCAAACTCATTCATAAATACATAAGCATATATTGTTTTTTCATTTATATGTACAAAATTCACATGAAATTCTTAAATTATTTAACTTATACAATACTGAGACTGTTTTATAATTCATGGAAATTCCAGGACTGAACAAATTAAGGCAAAGTGGTGCCTATACACGACTACCACTTCTTTCTTACCTTCATTATGAGCCTTGACCCTCTTTTGCTTTTTCCGGTGTTGCCTCAATCTCTTCAACACCAGCCTGGGTCATCAGGTCAGCTATGTTCTTCTCCAAGTCATCAATACGAGTGCTCATCTCGTCAAGTGGAGAATCTGTTAAGGAACGTAATTAACCTAAGAACTTAAAGTTAGTCTGAAGTGGGCAAAGTAATGGGTAGGTCAGTCTGTACTTTGATTATGAAAGAGAAAACTGTAGAGGATGTAATTGAGACAAGGACGCAAGAAATCACCCTGGAGATATCAATCTATTTTTAGAAATTAAATTAAATTTCTGAACGCCTTGTGTTTAATCAATAAAAATATGATTTCAGCCATATTAAAGAATTGGTTTGGATATTCCTTCCGATGATCTGGTCTGACATGGTCTGGAACTTGTCCTGCATCTGTTGCAGTAGAGTCTGGACCTGTAAAACAAACAACACAAATACTGTAAGTGCAACAGTAGAGCCAGAAAAAAAATCTGCTGGTTAAGTTGGTTTATTTAATATGACAGCCACATGTCAAAACTACCGGTTTGATTTGGGGATGATATAGTGAAGAAATAAGTAATAACATGGTCAGTAGACTTAGGATACCACTGCCAGCAAGAAACAGTGAGAGTCTAGCTCAATGCACCATGCATGTGATTTATCACCGATATGAAAAGGCAGCAAACAAATGATAACAGAAGTTATCCAGTTTCCTTGACGACAAAGTAAGAGTTCAGCAACCAGAGGAGTTGATTTGTGTGCAGAACGATAAAGGCACCATAAATTTAAACTGTCCTGAACTAATACATTTAATGTCTGCACCCACTGTGGCTCCATGACAGTGGTTTAAAAATTGGTGTCCATTCCAATACAAAAATTTTACCGAAAGTATTCCTCAGATGCTACGAGGTTAAATGGTAACCTGGCTTAAAGAGAAAATATTGTAAAATGAAAGTAAGTTAAAAAAAAATCTATAACTAAAAAAGAGCGTTCTCAAATGGTATAGGTTCAAAATTTCCTAACTCATTCGTTCCTGTGAATAGTAAATCAGAAAAAGAGCATAAGAAAATTTAGCGAATTTGATAAAAATCTTATAGTTAACTGTACCGGACAGATGCTCATCTCCATGACAACACACAACATTATTAACATTACCTCTGCTGTAATGCAATGAAACCGCACAATGTTTACTAATAATGACACTGATCAAGGAACTAATAAATATTATTGTAATAATAACGTAACAGAGCAGCCAATTGTATTTATGTAATACTGCGCTGCTTACACTGTTGTGATTTCGTGATGTCATTTACAAGACCAATTGACCATTACATAACGTGACAGAACGAAACAAAACAAAAGTTAGGACGCATTGGTTTCAGTGCCTAGGCCGAATCCCAAAATGCACACAAAACTATTTAATTGTGCACACAAAAACGGCATCACATGCGATTAATAATGTTTTTCACTCTCTTGTCCACCATCGTTGCTAACCATAGCTCGCTATCGTTAGCATGCTTACTGCCTTTGCTAGCCAAGCTACTACAGCTAGCGGTAGCTTGCCATCTCGATCACGACTTACCACATTGGTAAGATCCTGAACCGACTTGGGGTCTGTTTCTGCCATGTTGTAGTAAAAATGATTATCAGTGCTTTAACAGTAATAAAATTTAGAAAACCTTTAGCCAATTGTTTTCATTCGAGATTGCAACTGTTCGCAAAAGATAGCAGCCTGTCGCACCACCCACCGCACAGTCAGCTGTTCCACAACACAGAGAGTCTCGCGAGAACTGTTCCACGGTGCAAAAAATGTGGAACATTGAGTTTTGAATGGGGGGTATGTACAGAGCTCGTTAGTTTTGTTTACCTCTTATGTCCTCAAGTGCACCAATTCATTCAAAAGATTTGTTTTTCAGAGCGACGCAGCATCTCAGTCAGGGACACAACAACCCGCCTGTCTAATGCTGGAATTTGGTAAGTCTGTAAATACTTGTGAACAACGCTTCATGAATTTGTACGCGCGCGAGTGCCTGCCTGCGCGTGCATCTTTTTTACTCTAATCTTGTGCACGAGTTGGGATTTTAAAATTGAAGTTGCCTGGGAATCTCTGTGTTTTGTGACGCTGAAAAAGTCGTGTGAGTGTGCGGGCTTGTGTTTAGATTTGGTGAAGGATAGTGGATGAGGGTAAGTAAAGCTGAAAGTTGTCCATGGTTTACCTACTAACTTTCTGATCGCAAATTCTGCCATTTGGGAATAATATCTGTGTCGGGCGATAGTAAATTGCCAGACCAATGAACGTTGTTGTGAGCGCGCTTTTTAAAAGCTAAAATTACTGTTTTTGAACAAAGACGCACACTTTGTCGTAGGAAGTTTGTTTTTGATTTTTGAGAACCTTTTTGCTGAGTGGTTAAGAACGTTAAATCCTATTCTGCACTCTGATATCAATGTATGCCAGTGTAACCAGACTGTGTAATTTCTGCTTCTTTGTTCAATTGTACTTTTGTTCTGTACTAAACTGTAGTTGCTCGGTAGCTCAAGATTGATGTATGTATGTTGAGGCATGTTTCTGACCCAACCCCAGGAAGCTATGCTTTGCTTACATAACAGAGCTCGTTCTGTTTCTAGAGGTGTCCCAAGACATTTGAGCTACTATGGTGTGATAGTTAGTCACATCTGCAGGCAAAAGGGAACAAAGTTAAGACACCTTGGGTTGTTAAATCCCTGAGTAATATTTAACTGTAGCTTACTTGTAAAAAGGCATTTATAGTTTGTGTGCGAGAGCTGCTTACCAGTTTTTTTTATTCACTTTGAATTGTTAATAATTGAACTTTTAAAAATGCTCTACAGGGACATTCAACAATGTAGAGACAACTTTAGAAAAGACTTCTGCTCTACCAGGTCCATCCAAGTGGCTCTATTCCTCAGAGCAAATAGGTCTTGGCTGGGATATTGATGTCCTCATGTACTTACTTACAGCTGAGCTATGTGAAATGAAAGCTCTCTAATGTAAAATCAGACCCTGTTCGTCTTGTAGATGACTCATGGTTCTCCGTACAACTGTATTTGCTGTCATGTTGAAAGAGGTTGTAATAAAAAGTTTACTCGAGAGCCTGTTTTATTTTATTTTATGATATGATGACTTAAGTTCTCTTCTTCATTTTGATCCAGCGTTGACTGGCTCTCTGAGCTATACTGAGTGACTAGTCAGCTGACACTGACTGCCAAATAGGAGCTCTTTATTTTTATTCTGGCATGCTGCCTTAGATTTGGCCATGAAAGTCATACTGTGAAGTACACTGTTGTTATTACATAGCCACACAAAGAATTATAAAGTTATACAAGAATAAGACACCATACTTATTTTTTGGGCTTATCACTGTTTGCAACATACTGGCTGTTACATCAAACATGTGCACATGCCATTTCCTTTCCCAGAAGTTGTTTATCTGTATTAGAAAATCACTTGAACAACTCTGTTGGTTCTGCTGAGTGCTGTGGAGAAAGAGAGGGTCTCTGACATTACCTTGTGTGAACATGAAAAATGTAAGTAAAGAACTTGTTGTGTTGAATACCCATTAAATAAGTGACTATTCAATCCCACTAATAAATCATAATTAGTTGGATTACTCTCTGCCTGTGGGTTTTGCATAATTAACAGACCATTTTTTCAAAAGGTTCTCAAATCAGTTTTACAATTTATGAATTCTACTTCAACTGATGATGGTATTTTGGCAGCGGATGCAGAGGTGGAGCTGTAAAATTAGGGTTTGTGTGGAAGATTATAACTGACTGTTCCATGTCTTTGTATGCTCTTTTGTATGTTACATATTTAAGAGTTTATCAATTTTATTTCCTGTAAAAATACATTGAGTTAAAGCTTGCATAACTTTGGTCATCCAGAGCTATTGTATTTCTTGAATTTAATTTTTCTTTTGAGAGAGAGTGCAGTCAGCAGGGAAGGTTATTTAAAACAAGCAAAAAATACAAAATGGTCTATACATAAGGCATGCAAATATGATCAGCTTAATAGGTTTAAGTGCTCTTTGGCTCTCAGGGAATGTTAAGTTCAGGCACCAATAATGACCTCAGGTTGCCTCTGACTTTCCGTCATTGATCAATCTGAACTCCCATTGTTTTGAAAGTCATTTTTTCTGCCTTTCAGGTGCAATCTCTAGATCTCCGGGACACTCCTGAGCATCTCTCGGTGTGATGGATGCAGAGGTGGTTCTGCAGGAGGAGGACATGGAGGACTCTTGGACATTGCTTTCCTGGGTGGCGTCCATCCTCATGGTGTTTGGGGGAGCCCTGCCCTATGTGCCTCAGTACCAGGAAATCCAAAGGAGCAACAACAGTGAGGGCTTCTCCACCAGAGTCTGCTTGGTGCTGCTCATAGCAAACATTCTGCGCATCTTCTTCTGGTGAGGAAGAAAAGCCTGTGTTTTCAAATAAGTCTTTATCTGCCTTTTAGATTTTTTTCTGTCAATTTACTTGTTTTACTCCTTTTTTCTGCCCTTTGGAAATCATCCCTTTGATGAGTCTTGGGGTCAGAAATCAATGAAAAAGAAAGAGAATTACAGAAAAAAAGTGATTATTATTTTAACTGACAAATATGCGGTTTATTTTGAGGCTTCAATCAGGGAGCAGAAGTCGTTATTCCATATCGGTGACTGAAGAGGGAATTTATAATACTTTCTA
>JAPZDZ010000023.1:322614-332713 GCA_029783805.1 Acanthurus tennentii | reverse complement strand
GGCACAGGTATCTGTGGTGAAACATACTGAGCTATTTTTTCACTACAGAGTCAATTGAAGTTGTTTTATGCTGCAGTATGTTGGTCAACTTGTCTCATTACTGTTGTTCTGCTCTGCTCAGCTATCAATGGTCTTTGAGTCATGATGAAGAAGAAATTCATAACATTCAGTTGCAATTATTTAGTCATTATAATAAAAAAAAAAGTTGCTTGCTTTTATGAAAATGAAAATGTGAAAGTTACAAGAAAAACAGAGTACTTGGAATTCAGGTATTGTTTGCTGCGCTGCCTTAACAGTTGAGTCCTGCCTGGACCTCAAAAATGTGAATTTGAAATGGCAATGCATTTGGTCCTGTCTGGCATCCCTAATCTTTATATATATTATATTACCACCATCAGTGAATATGTAACTGGAAATTGTCAAATTCACGGAAATGGTCAAAAATTTGGAATACCCCAGTTATTCTCTATGTTCTGTCTTTAGAAAGAGCTTGTCTGAGGTAAATGGTTACAACAGCCAGTGAGTGACCTTGGCAGTGAAGGCAGCAGCAAGGTTACTGAGGGCTGTAATATTTAACCCCAGACAGCAAAATTTATAAAAAAAAATATCAACTAGATCACATGACCAAAAGCATAAGCAATGTTAGTCATGTGTTTTGTCGGCCATCACATATTCAACCAGTGCCTATGTTTCAGAACTCCAATATATCCATTTAAAAAATAAAAAAAAAAAGCTTAAGTAGAGTTTAAATCATAAATCCAGGGTTAAAAAAATCAAGACTGGACCAGAAAGTCAAACTACCCTCCCATTAGCCTTAAAAAACTTTCAAATACCCTCCCCTCATGTGACCCTCCCTTACCACCAAAATCAGTTTAATACAGTCCCTTAGATTAGCTAATTTAGTTCCTCTGTCACTGAATGTTTAGTAATTCCTAGATGGGTGATATAATGTTGTCATTTTCTAAAAATGCATCATTAAACAGAGAACAGTTTATATAATGCATACCATTATGTAAACATTAAAGCCTTTTTAATCCATTCCAGCCCTCCAAAATGCACAAATATTTTATTCAGAAGTTCATTAGTAATCGAAACACTAAATCTAACAATGACATCTCAAGGAAAAAGTGTGGTCTTATTACCTGTTTATCCCTAGTTTCCTACAAAAGCACTACATGTGGAACCAAAACAGTGCCAGCAGCTAATCAGTAGGCAGAGCAGGTTCCTTTTTCTTCCCCTGAGGCACAATTTAATTAAGTAAATAAACCTACTGCACTTGCATATGTCGTCTCTCAGTCACCTTTTAACTTAGCAGCCAGTTTGTGCTCGTTAGTTAGTATAAGCCGGTCTGCCTTAAGTTTTACTCAGTAAACATCCTGTTTAAATACAAACACAGCAGTGATTATGGTTTGCATCATGCAGACAACCTTTTTCCTGCAGCTGCCTTCATGCCTCAGTCATTAGATAATATTTGTAAGGATAGCAGAATTGTATCTTAATCAATTTCAGTATTATCCTCAGGGTCAACATGTAAAAATGTGTAAATATGCATACACCTATTAGCTCACCACCCTCACCGCTGGTGCTACAGGTTCCTACTAGCAAAATAAAGTATGGCATATGATCCTCTCTTAGGATACTTAACTTTCATTTTCGCATGCTGTTATTGTGCAGATTAAACTAAGAAGACATAATAATGCCTTTAGGTGGCTTAAAGGTGTAGCTTCATATTTGCTGCACACATGACAGTATCAGTCTTCTCATCAAGCTTTCAACAAGAGCACAAATAGGAGGATTTCGTAAAATGTCAACATATTGCTTTGAGGTTAATATTTTCATGTAAAGTTATATTATCAGTCACTGTAGGCATAATAAGGTTACAGCCAAAGAAGCAAACACAATATGAAGAGCAAAAGCATTTCCTTCTGCTATATGTCTTCTATATATGTGTGTTTGTGTTTGCATATAACAACTCACAGGGAATGTTGAGAAATTCTGAGATTGTGTGCTTGACAGATGCACCTCACTGTGCCATATATTGTGTTATATTTTTTCATAATAATACCCACCCTTTTTGTATTGGTCTTAGTGATATATTTAAAAGTGTCAGGGCTCCTGATAGACTTTCCTAATAACGCAGCCTGTCAGCTCTGTTGTTCTGTGACCTTCCATGGTATAATTCACTTCATATGGGTATACGTTCTTTTCTATTTCAGTTATCTTACATTACATCTCTTAGCCATATTGTAAGCTGGATGTGTCTTCTCTCATGCATGCTACAAGATTGTATTGCAATTGCCTTATTTCTGTATTCTATATGGTCTTATCACCAGATAAGTATCTCTATATTATCTCTCTCAGCAGAAACTGAGAACAGCCCACTGGATGCAGTTTAATATTTGCCCTCCATGTATCCTTCTGTCTTGAAGGGTAATAGAACAGATTGCATTGCCTTACCACTACAACACTGATAAGAAATAATAGGTGATTTGTTGTTTCTGAGGAGGAAGAGGGTTTGACTGCTTCTGCCAGATGCACAGTATCCAGTGTATTTCATTGCTGGGTTTATTTGTGACAAAAATCAAAAATCTTAAAAGGATTTGTGTGAATTTAAGTTACTGTTTAAAAGTTCATCCATGCATTGCATTAAATGGATCTGTGAAGGGTAAACTGCTCATTTAAATGTAATATATCATAAATGTTAACAAAAAAAAGCTGGTGCCATCACATTTGGTGAAAAAATACTCCAAAATGTTACTGTCTTAACAGTTTTGCTATCTGGTGGAACGTGTGTATGTGAAATATGTATCATGTTATTTTCTTAAACATAAACTATTTATCTTTCTTTTATATTTGTCTCTTGTTATTGGCTGTGTTTGTACTAAGAAAAGAAGGTATGACATTGACATTGTAAAAGAAAAACAAAAAGAACTCAACTGAGCCCAGCAGGCTGCTTCTGTGACTTACAGCAGGATTTAGAGGATTTTTACCCCAAAAATCCATCAGGTTTCTGATCTGAAACCTGATGTGAACCCTTTCTTTAAGCCAGCTAAACCAAGAATGTTAGGCCTGGAATCATACCAGGATAAGATATACTCTGATACACCTGTACATAAATCCTTTCTATACAGCAATTCCCACTGCTGTTATCATACGGAGCTGTACTGTACAGTAGAAGGTGTGTGCGAGTTGTCCTGGGAAAACCTTCATTTCTTCTTTTTAAAAACAGATTGGGACCTGTGCACCAAATAAAGCATGAAAAAAATCAAAAGAGAGCCAGACTGTGGCGCATAAGAGAAACTGATAAGTGAGGGTTAATTGAGATGTGTATTATGTTAAGACTCTATTCCACTTGGATTGTGAATGATATCGCACAGGTGCATACACTAACTCAAAGTGAGACCAAAGACAGTCAGCACAAAAGAGCACTGCACTACTGATGGTAAAATATTAAAATGGATACAGCTGATAATGGGAGGCTCTTTATGCTTTATAGATGAGTTGGAAAAGGACAAACTGTGTGCTGCACCCTTTACTGTACTCATCTCCCGAACTGCCTTGTACATCCATTAATTATAAGCTGCCTACAAGTCAGACTGGAGCCATACTGGATGGCATAATGCCGTACCTGTAGCTTTACCATTTACATTCTGCCTAAATGTCATAGCTGTTCTGTTCTGTACAGCTGGCAAAGGCACATGAATTTGCCCGTGAAAAACTCAAGATACTTAATAGTAATTCTTATTCCTAATGGACTGGTGGAGCTGCCTGCCTTCCTGCCTTTTCCTGTCCACCCATCCATCAGCTTATCCGACATGTCTGTCTATACAGTGGCTTGTTTTAATGATGGATGAGGTGAGCTAAAATTGTCTACCTGCACTTTACTCTGTGATATGCTGGAGGGCCCTGTCCTGCTCCATTTATTAAGCGTCACGCTGTGAAAGACAGTAATGTGCACTTTTCATCTCCATAAAGTGTTCTAAACATCAGTTTATACGAACCAATTGGAGACAATGCCAGATTTACTACTCTGTTGCAGCTATTCAATGTCGTGATTCAGTAAAACAATCCATAGCGACTAAGATGAGTATTTTAAAACATTCAAAGCTACTAAGAGCATTTCTCATTTTGATGTTGTTAGTTTGACAGTTGGAGGACAAAGTTTAGAGGTCATAACCCCCTCCTCTAGTGGATATTATGCAATTTTTTATTTTTACTCATTTATCTAGTGAACTTCAAAGAGAGCCAGACTGCAACTCCTATTGGAAGTCGGCTGTATTTTTCCTAGACTTTCTGATCCCATTAATGACTGATGACTTCATTTGATGGTCAAAGAAAACTACTGTGGCCTCACACTGACTGATGTGAAAAATTACATTATAATTTTATGTTCTCGCTGCTTTTAAGTCTCCATTTTAAAGGTGATGCCATTATTTCACATGCACCAATCAGACTCCAAAAATTTAAGCAGATTAACTGTCAACTAAACTGTTGGCAGTTAATCTTTCAATAAATATTCAAAATGTCTGTTTTTTATTATTGAATCATTTTGAATTTACAGACGTAAACCTCCAATGTGAAACCCAGTTCAACATATAAACACAGATTTTTCTTATTTATTTACTTCAATATTTTTTTTACTGTGTCTTTTATACTAGTTTTCAAAGAATGCCAAGAGATTATGTGAGAAATCTGTCGACAAGCTGCTACTTTAATCTCAGGAGCAGCTCTGACAACCTGTCCAAGACTAATTATAAAGGCTTTAAAGTCATAGCTAAAATATTTGATAGTATGTCACTTTGATATAATGCAACCATAACAGAGCTCACAGATTCACTGCTGATCATAGTATTTAGCTGCTTTCTTGACTGAAGCCAACATGATGATGTAATAACAGCTTTACTTGTAAAATAAACATGATGAGCTTCAAAAGCTGCCGTTAACAGCTATATTAAAAAATCTTTTCTTAACTAATTGTTCCCATAGTTATATAACCTTGTGCACCGTAATTGGCAACCAGATGTGAATGTCCTGAAAATTCAGTTCAATTTAATCCTTATAAGGGCAATTTTGAAAATTAACATTATCCATTTCATTCATGTGTCAACCAATAGCTGCTCTTCATGGAAACCTTTTTTTTTTTTTTACACCAGCCCCTCAGTTATCAAAGTAGACATATGGCCATCCATTCTACTCAGATAATGAAGGCAGAATCAACCTGAATAAAAGGAAAAATGAGCAGACTATGAGCTAGAAAAAGAGATCAAACTCATATTAGTTTAGGGAATCCATGCCTGAAGCAGGCAGATGGTCTATATTAATGCATCTAGGTAAGCAGCAGAGCTGCTCTAAAAGCTCCTCAGCTGGAGAATGAGAGAGAAATCGATCTCTTATCTTGTCATCAGAACTAATAAAAAACATTTTGCTGCCCAATTCTAGTTGGAGCAGCTTCTAAAATTGACTTTTGACCCCTTATGTATTTGAAAAGTTGATGATGGTTCTCAGAGAGGAAAAGAGACGAGGTACTGACAACAGAAAGCAGGACAAAGGGAATTTTTTTTTTTTTGGAAAGTTGGCAACCAGATGGTCTTTAAATCCACTGATGTTTCTTAGCCTGTTGGAGATGAAAAAGGAAAGAGGTAGAAAGCATTGAGACAAAGAAAAAGCAAGATTTAGAAAGAAGCAGTGTATATATAATGGCGATAAATGCCAGCAATAGGGAGGAGGTTTAAGGGGAAACAAAGACAGCACAAGACAAAAGTACAAATATAAGGCACCAGAGGGAAAGACAAAGAGCATTCCAAATTGTATGCTTTTGGGAAATGTAGCGTAACCAGATGGCCCTGGGCTTAGAGCAGTCTCTCAGTCCCAGAGTCCAGGACAGTCAGGCCCCCCAGGCATGTGATGGCAGGCAGGGCACAGTGGGACAGGATCAAACTCTCAAGATGGATGAGTTTTTTCCAAGGTCACAGACTACAGAGGATGGAGAAGTGCAAGGAAAAGGAGGACAAAGTGCCCTGAGGGATATGATGTAAAGAAGACTTGGGCATCTTTAAAAGAGAATGCTTGTTTTGAGAATTTATAGTTAAGGAAACGTGTTTTCAATTTAACCACGTGCACCTTTAATTGCTTCATTAGATTTGGTTGCTGAATCAGTGGAATATATATGAAAAACAAACAAATTGTCTATTTTGAAACCTTTACATTAGATTTTAAAAGCATATTACATAACAGATGTGAAGTCATAGAGCTGCATGACTTTATATTACTGTCCTGAGGCTTCTCCCTGTATAGACCTTGCACATTCATCAAGCATAGGGACTATATAAATATAACAGATTTCTCACTATATGGAACAAGGACATTAGCTGTTCACATGAATGAAGATAATCCATCATGGTGAGAATTATTCTGCACACCTCAGCAGGGAGATTCTGCCTTCTATGCATTCCATACTTGCAGATTTAAACTTTTTCTCCACTTAAGTTATTCAGGTTGTACTTTCAGGAAATATGTTTAAATGCACTCATCAGTTTTTGAATATTAAAAATAGATCAGATGATCATGTTTGATGTGAAATGTGTTGCTGAGCCCATAGAGATTTGCAGCTCCCTTGTGCTCCACTGAGCTTAACGATACTCCACAGACCAATGGGTAATGTCATGTTGGCTCTTTCCACTTTCTATTATACATGAGCTGCATCGCCTAACCCTAAACCTGAAATTCCTTACTCAGCATTTAGCAGCTATAGAGCTATTATTTCAGGCGGGGAAAAAAATTAAAGAGCAGTAAATGAAACTTACATTTACTTTACTTACATGCCAACTCAGACTAAATGTTAATATTGCTCTGTGTCTGAATGTTAAAATACTCTTCTCTTCACTGACATTTACTACAACTCTGAAAATTGTTAATATATCAAAGTTGTCAAAAAAATATCAATAATGCAGCTTTAAGTGTTCTAGTCTTTATTTAATCTTTCATAGTTAGTTCCTAAAGTATATTGATGACAACAAATGGTTGTGTGGGTTCATACATTATTCATCTCTTTTTAGATGAAACAATTACTTGATTAAATGGTTCAAATAAGAAAAAAATCCTAATAAAAAATTTAGGTCATCATTTAAACAGAAATGGTGATATTCAGTGATCCCACTTTTGTATTGTATTGTGTTGGTTTCAAATGTTATTAATTGCTGGTTGTTTCAGTGTTCTGTTATGTTAAATCAGATGTCTCCGGGGATTTTGACTTTCATCTTGATCTTTTAGAATTTTTTGATACAGGGACTTTTTATTTATGACCAATAAATCAAGAATTAGTATAACAAACAATTAAAATGTTAAGGGATTATTGGTCAAGGCCTAAATTACAAAAGGCTGAATTATACAGCTCTTATTACATGCAGGTGCAAACCAACTCTAAATCATCGTGCAAACAGTTTGTGGTATTTCTTTTTCAGGTGAGTAAAAATCACATTTTCAGCACTGCCTAAAAATAAGGAAAATACCAACTTTTGTGCACTCATCTCTCTGCAACGTCTTATTGCAGCATCCCACTTCTTCACCATGTTGTAAGAAGGGGCACCATCTTCTAGAGTTGCCTTCATGTCCTCGTGGAGCTCCTTGGGGAACCCTTGAGACGGAGGCAGCCACATAGAAACAGGACTGTAACCAGGACTGCTATCTGTTTTAATTAGTTTTAAAGTTAATTTACCCAAGGCAAAAAGCACTTAAATCTCAGGTATTTATTTTCTTTTTTAGGCAGTGCTTAGTGACCGTGGAATGAGTAAACCAGGCCTGAAACAGGCAGATGGTGTAGGGGCCCAGTGCAGCATAAAACAGCCAGAAGAGGAGGGGGCGACCCAGCAGAATGAAGATCAAACCCCTCTGATGAGCGGTCTCATCTGGCCTGCGACTCCAACCATGGATTCAGAACCAGAACAAGGATCAGAGCACAGTATTGCAGGTCATGCATCACACCACAGACAAGATGTACATAATATAAAGACCAAACAGCTGAGACAATCTAAAAATGCAGCTGTACACAATGACCTCCTTGTTAGTTATTCTACAGAAGGGAATGTTATTGCACTGTGTTTTGCAATAAAAAAAGTGTTTGTTTGAGGCGCCTGTAGCCACTGCACCCGCAGACAAAGTTACATTTTCTAGGTCTCCTTGACAAGGCCATTTCCTCGCCATCAGCTCCCTTTATAGAGAGCATGTTTTCCTTCGCTTTTAGTGACATTTCTCCATTTGTCGATGAAGTCCACAGATGGCTAAATAGCTCTTTCCCCATCTCGTTCTGACTCAGGTTTATTCTATAATCATTAGTTCTCTGAAGGTGACAGGTTCTTCAATCTGAAGTTTTGCCAGTTCTTTCTTTAAGGACTTTGTGTGACTATGAGCCATACACTCTGTGTGTATGTGTGTGTGTGTGTGTGTGTGTGTGTGTGTGTGTGAGAGTGAGTGCTCATATTGACTGCCGTGTGTGTACGTGTGGGTGTTCACATGCTGTCTATCATGACGGAGAATGCAGCACAGCAAGCGTAATGTTACGTGGAATGGTGACATTAGCTGCTGTTGCTGCAGTGGAGCCAGACGACATGCCAGCCGGCCAGTAAACAGATAAGCAATGACAAAATCGAACTCCACCAGAGGGAAGATGACAGAGGAGGTGTGTGTCAGTCACTGTGGGGAGAATTCAACTTGCAAAGATCAGTGGGCTTTACTGCAGAAAAATGATGCAGATAACAACAGAAGTGTACAGCATTTACTCATATATGTTGTTACATTTGGGTATTATAACTATAATATCATGCATGCTGCAAAACTTTGACTTAGGCCCCTAAAAAGATCTGCAACAACTTAGAGCAACATAGAAAATTGACACGAGGGAGTCAAACAAAAGCAAAGGACTAAATTCTACTGTGAGAAGAATGCAGAATTAGTGGGAGCGAATGGCAGCAAAAAAGCCGGAAGATCAGGGTCTGTTATGACAGAAGAATAACTGAATATTTTCCTTGCTCCCATGTTATTTATTTAGACCCACTGAACCAGAAAGTTATTTTGTATTTGTATTTGCCAAAAACATAACCTTTCCCTGACCTTAAGCCACATTGCAGATGCCATTGTAGAAAGTAAAATTTGTTAAACACTTTTGACTTGAAATGTAACAAAAGTTGTAATTTGCAGCGTTAAATCCATATGTGCAGTCTTTCTCCAACCTTAGCCATATTGTAGCTGCCGTGCACAGATGTTGTTTAAAGTGTGACTTTCTAAAAAGTGTTGTTGTTTTTTTTTTTTGTAAAA
The DNA here is from genome assembly GCA_029783805.1 of Acanthurus tennentii. Taxonomy (NCBI): domain Eukaryota; kingdom Metazoa; phylum Chordata; class Actinopteri; order Acanthuriformes; family Acanthuridae; genus Acanthurus; species Acanthurus tennentii. The sequence continues at coordinate 323,404 of JAPZDZ010000023.1, read as the reverse complement.
GAGTCGGATAGGTTGATGTGTGTCATGAACAGTTTGAAAAAATCACTTGATTCAACATTTTGTTGACAAAAAATAGTTACCAACAATCTTGATAATTATTGAATCATCATCAAGTTGTTAATCAAAGCAAAAGTGCCAAGCATTTACTGTGGTTAGCCTCCTTTGACATCTTATGAAGAGCAGTTGATCAGCTACTTTAAACATTAATCATAACTGGAAATTATCATTAGCTGTAGCCAAATGAACTGATTCACTATCTGGCATCTAAGAGTGAGTCAATGAGATGCACAAGGGTTAAACACTCAAAACAGTCATTTCGACAACCACTTATGTTGCTTCCTTTCATTTTATTTTTTTCTCACTCTCTCTCTCCAGATGCTCTCACCCCAGCCATGTTAAATGACTCCAGAAGTTAATTTAAAAGAGAGGAGTGCAAAAAGTGACATATCCACCTTGTCACTGAGCCACAGCTGGTCCCCTATTTGAAAAAGAAAAGCCAGCATTTTGTGCCATTTGCCCATATGCTCTGTGGCTCAGAAAGGTGTGTTTGTGTACATGTGTGTGTTTGTGTTCATGCCTGTATTTGCAGTCCATATCCCCTTTTTGCCACGTTTGCCTCAGCAGCACTCTGCTGCCTTCTCTCCTCAGTTCACTAGTTGGCATGTAAGGTCACGCATTAAGCACACTCATAAAAACACATCTACTCATCCACCCACACACACAACAAACACACACATGCACACTCACACACCAGCTGTTTTCTCCGCACTAAGACAAACTGCTGCAGCAA
>JAPZDZ010000023.1:290410-306463 GCA_029783805.1 Acanthurus tennentii | reverse complement strand
CAGTGGTAGGCTGCATGACCATACAGGCTACATGATCATCGAGACAGAATGACAAATTTATTCGTCAGTAAAGAGAGGTGTGATTCACACAACTTTTTAAGCACCGCCCATTTACTCAGAGAGTGAATTAAGCCCTGACAGTCATATCAACAGGCACGTTTTCAGTTACACTGGCTTTTCAGAGATAAATCACTGTGGTGTATGTTGGCACATAACACTAACATAAATTGAATTAAGTTTTTCAGCCTACAGCTTTGTGCTAATATTTGATCCATGCATTGTTCATTTCAGTCAGAGAACTTGTGGGAGTGAAGTGCACAAAAACAAATGGCGGTGTTTAGCGTGTTGACTTGTATAAGCTCTTAACCTGTAACCCCTTCATGGTGCACACCTATAAGTTTTAGAATAAAGAATGATAAAATGAGAAGTGATTTGTTTGTCATTTTCTTTACCTTTCTGGGGAGAAAGGATGAGAGAAGCACAAACATACACTATTTTACAGAGTGTGTTGCCAGGTGCTGTGTTTTGTTTGGAGTTTTCTGCTCAGACCAATTTATTTCACATCAATTAAGGGCAGAGTATGACAGCAAGGGCTACATTTTGGCCCCTGTAAGTATATCAGACCATAAAGGGGATATAAAACATTTATCATCTTGGAGATTGCTCATTAGAAGGACGGAAACGAGAGGAAAACAACAAACTCAGCAGTGCTTCTGACATGTGGCAGCAAAGTTAACACAGCAGAACAACAACAGAGTGCAAAAAAGTTTAAACAAATAAGGCCACAAAATCAGTTTCATAACATCTTGTGCGCACAAGCGGCCTGATGACTAAACTGAGCAAAACACAAAGTGGTTCTTCAAGTCTCTTTACCAGGCTTAGTATCTTGGTTTAACACGATGCTTTAAAAAAGAAACCAATGATCGGTGTTGGGCATTGTGGTGCAACAGCTTATTATTCATGGCCATGAGAAACAATTAATAATTAAGTTATGTAGAATAATTTAATTAACATTAAATCTTCCTTGAAGCAGCATCCTTAAAAATTGAGTGCTAAACAAATCACTAATTACATCTCATAAATAAACAGACTGTTAATTTCGGAGTCCGATTAATAATTCACCTAAGGACTACAACTCACAACTACCAGACAAAGGCAAAACAGTCAATCAGAAGTGGTGGCTTGGACTGCATGGCGACCAAATGGCTTTTTGGGGAGGTTAACAGAATTTTCCTTATTCAGGCCAATACACATAGAATGAAAGCAGCAAATTGAAAGAGAGGTTAGTCTAATCCACTTGCAATACCCTGGATGTGATACCTGATCTATATGTTAATGCAACCTACTTCAACTGACTTAAATATAAAGCCCACACTCCGTCAACTCAGTGCATACAGTGGCAGAAGCTGTACAGTCTTGTGCTAAGCCGTCCTATGCAATAACATGTATCCTTTCAGGAGGGTTGCTTTGCAGAGCACAGATTTCCTGTTGCTTGTTAAATCAGCTGGCAGACCTTGTGCCCAAGTCACTGGTGCTGTATTAAACTTGTTCACTCTTGATTAGTCCTTTGGTGGTGCTGTTAGAACAGAGAGCAGTGCAGAAGTCTGTGTGGAGCTCGACTGACTATAAAGAGACATTTGTTACACGTAGCCTGAGGGTGGAGAAATGGGGTTGTTACACCTTTGGGTGGCAGAAAAGAGCACTGCTACCCCTTAAGTACTGAGGTGAGGAAATAGAATGAAGGTGTTGCTTAATTTAATATCCTTGGTGACATCATGGCGGCATCAGTGGGAGCTACTGCAGGTCTCATCCAGAAGAAAACCAGGATTCAGATTTAAACCAGAGCTCACACTCAGGTGGGATTTTCCAGGTGTTGTTTGTCTCTTTGTCATTGTGTTGTATCAGCTTCTCTTTGTTTGGTCCCATGGTGATAGTGGCATTATCACCTATGGTTTCCATTATTAGCCATGCTAACTGTATTAATCCATTGACCAGCCAATCAGTTCAAGCTTTAGGTCAAGAATGAAACATCTCAAATAATATCTGTGAATGTTCTTATTCATCCAGGTCATAGTTATTCTGGTCAAATAAATTGAAGGCAACTGGACATATCACAGGCATATTACTGAGTCCAGTTGCCTTTGAATTATTTGACCAGAATCTCAAATAATATTTGATGGATCTCCACAACATTTTAAGCATAGAGGATAAATGAATTTACTTCAGCATCAACAGCAGGTCTGATTTTTTTTTATTGTCCTGTAACAAATCTTAATATCTGCTGGATAGATTTTTACAAGATATCCTTGAAGTCCAGCAGAGGAACTGAAATCATTCTGATCCCCTGATGTTTCATTCAGACCCATTATTGGAACAAAATTATAATTTGGCAAATGATTTGGTTTTATAACTAAATAATTACGAAACTAATGGCATCTCCATTTGTCTGATGATTTGTTTTTATGTAATAAGCAATTGTTGTCATGCTAACACGCTAAGACGAACATGGAAAAACATGGAATATCTGCTTAACTTCAATATGCTTGCATTCTCATTGTTACCATATTGATGTTAGTCTGTGGCTCAAGTTCAGCCTCACAGAACCACTAGCAAGGCTTTAGACTCATTCTTTATAATCCCGTAATTCCAGTAAGTTGATGTTAAGAGCAGCTCAAACATCATTGAAACATTGTTAATCTGACTGCTTATCTCTTCAGGGAATCCCATTATACCCGGACCTGCCAGATACACTGTATGTTTAAGCCATTTGTCACTGGGGCTACATTATGTTAAAAGGTGTGTGTGCGTGTGTGTGTTATGTTGCCGTGAGTCCTCATTTGTCCCGCCTCAGATGCTGTGCATGTTTATGCTTGTGTGGTTTTGCCTGAGAGTGTACAGGATGAGCCTCGTGCAAACCACAAGATTTGTTTATGCCTTCCCATTTTTGATGATGTGATGATTTCCGGCAAAGCAAAACAACATCTGGATATTTAATCCATATTTAAAGAAAAAAAAAACATCATTTTAAGATTATATTGCCCCTGTTGTCAGAGACACTAACTAAAATGGACCTCATGTTGCTGCTGTCTTCCCATGTCAGTCAGTGTTTCATCAACTTGTCCTCTCCTTTTTCCACTTCGCCATCTCTTTTCCTGCTCCCTCAAAGATATTTCCCCATGTCCACCCTTTTCCTCCCATTTCCCCATCAAATGCCTCCCTCCATCTTCTTCAACTCCTCTATTCCATTATGCTGAATCTGCCCCTTCCCCTTCCTCTTTTCTCCTCTCTTCTTTTCTGCTTGCCCTTTATTTCATCGTGGGTGTCAAGTGTTAATCTCTCCATTCACACTGTCCGCTGAGACAGCAATGAACCTGATCAAAACTTCCTCGTGCTGAGATCAAACAAATTTCAGCAGCGAGAGAATCACAGTGAGAAGGGATATTGAAAAGACAGATTAGAGGCAGTAGTGGAGTTTTTTGACAAAAAAAAAAAAAGATCGTTAAGTTTGACAGGATCATGTGGTTGGACCTTTGGGTGGTCATCAGTGTGAAAGTGTTTGTTAAAACAGTTTTTAAATAGCTGAATGACTCATTTCTCTTCTCCTGCTGCTTACACCAATGCTCGTCAGACCACAACACGCCGGCTGCTGCGATCTCATCTCAGCCCTTCTTGCCTTTGAGGGATTAAACTCTTAATCCGCCAGACTGAGGCATGCTATTAGTACTGACAGGACTGCAGCTATCTTGGTGTTTTCTGCTGCATGTTTCTCTGCGTGTGTGCTGGCTTCTGTTGTATTGCATTGCATGTGAGAGGGATGGTAGGCACCCGCAGGTTTACTGTATTCCCATGTATCCGCGCGTGTGTGTGTGTGTGTGTGTGTGTGAGTGTGTGGGATTAATAAAAAAACAATGAGGCTGGGACACAGAGAATGTGCCTGCGGTGGTGCAACACCTAAACAAGTTAGCCGATCTAATGTGGGAGGACCTCTGTGTTCCCAGTCTACCACCTGTGCAAAATCCAGGTTGAAGACCTCTCTGTGGGTGTGTGAGTGTTTGTTCTGTCTGTCTGCTTGCGATAAAGCATAAAAAAAAATGACAGAATTAAAAAAATATTTATTGCATTACTGTTTCATTGAGGCAGATTGCAAGGCAGCTAATCCATTCGGCTGTGACTGAAATGTCGTCGCCTTTGTGAGGAAAAAAAAAAAGCTGACTGAGAACTAATAGCCCAACGTGTGTGATCAGTCTCATGTTGCATACACTAACCAGCCCTGGGCATATGCTGCTCTGCAGGTTAATGAATAGTGATGGAGGGATTCAATAACCTGTACGTCTCTTTTCTCAGCACACACACACACACACACACAGACCCCCACCTCTTCGGTTTCCATCTCTACCCTCACTAATGTGTTGTCTGCTCCGATAGCAGCCATAAGGGCCTGGACAAAGTGTTTGCTTGTTTTAGCAGTTCCCTCAGGCACATGCAACCTAATGAGCTGCCTCTCAAGGACAAAGGAGGTGTGTAAGGCCATCGATGCAGACAAATCTGCAAGCATAATGATACATTTTCTCTGAACTTTCACCTTTTTGCAAATTTGGTGCCAGTGTTGCAGAGATAGACACGATGCAGCATATGTTGATCTGGAATAGTCAGGATTTTCAAAGTCAGTACTGAGCGTTGAGTCCTATTTACTTATTACAGAGCGGAAAGTTTGACCAGCTGTTCAGTGTCATGCACATGTATCACTGCCATTCCAGCTTCTGTGAGAGATCTTTTACGTGGCATTGGCTTTTATCTCTATGTCATGTCGATCGTCTGGCAAATCCCACATGGAACTGCAAGACATCAGTAAATAACATTAATCTTAATAACAGTCTCTGTATATGTATTAAAAAGAACAGCAACATTAGTACTTCTATGAAATCTTTGGACATCAGCCATATTAAAAAATGTGTATTTATGTTTTGTTTTAGTATTGTCCTTATTGTAGAAAGAGGCCAAAAAAAATTATCTTTCTATACATTGTCATTCAGACAGCACATTAAACAAACCTCACATTCATAGTCCAAACTGACACACTGCATTCAAACTGAACATTAAGTAGCATAATACACGACCTCAAGTGGGCATATAGAGATTTTAGAGAAATACTTTACTTTCCTAACCTTGGTCCCTCCCACCAGATTAAGATCCAACCTTTGGTGGAGGTAATTTGGGAGGTAACCGCGCCCCCTGTTGCGCGTGAACAATCAGGGTAGAGAACATGGATGAAACATCTCCTCAGTGTCCTTGAATTTCATCTTATCGAATGGGGAAGGAAGGGATGTCGAGTGAATACTGAGAGTCACACTCCCCCTACGGCTCTGGAAAAATACCATACTTCCCTAATCGGGTGCTCTCATCCTCTCTGCCACAACTGTCTTCACCTTTACGCTTGAACTTGAACTTGGGTATGCCAGGAGTCTCCTCTCTTGCGCACCACGGCTCCGACTCCCCCTCCCCTGCTCCTCCTCCTCCTCCTCCTCCTCCTCCTGCAGCACCACTAAACGAGCTGTAACGGGACACTTTCAGCGCACCAGACCTTTACCCGCTTCCATCCCTGCCATGTTCACACTCTCCGCGCGCCTTTCACCGGCTTGGATGATGCGGACGCCAGAGATTCTTGCCCCTGTAACATGCGGCAATTTGAAATGGTCGTTGACACCCTAATTTGGTGTTGAATGATCAGAGGGACTACAAGGCGACAAGGGAATTTCATTCCGAGCAGGTTTGGCCGTCTGGAGATGAGTGCGGGGCTCGGGATGGTAAGCTGCACTTCTTAAGTTAAAGCTGCTGCGGGGGTTTGTGTGTGGAGCAGAATTTTTGACAGAAGTTGCATTGCTGATAAATTACTTAAAATGAGGAATGTTGATGTCTTTTCATCTCGTCAACAATGCAACATGGACTACCGTGGGATAAATTGTTACAGATGTGTATTTGGTTAACTGGCTATTTTTAAGATTTCAGAGCAAAAATTGCTTTTCTTTTTGTGATTTATTCGTTATTTAGGAAAGACGTGCCTCAACCTCAGCAACATTTGATCTGACTTAAGGTTTCTACTTATTTGTGTTTATCTCTACCATATCATCCAAACGGGATTTGGTTTTATCATCTTAATTAATCGCGCAATTTAAGCAAGCAAGCAGGTCTGTGTTTGATAAGGGCGCAAAATAGCCCCGGTACCTCTTGTGTTCGCGTGTGTGAACGCGTTTGCAAGTTGGTAAGAGAGACAGAGACAGAGAGAGGGAGAGAGAGACGCAGGTCCCTTCACCAGCACCTGGCAGATGCATTCACTGTTGACTTATGAATATAATATAAGCTCTCTGACTGAATGCTGAATGCAGTGTGACCTTATGATAGACAAAGTACATTTCAATCAAAACAAATAATTTAAGAAAAGTGTTAATTTATTTGCTTTTGTGCATGCCCAGTTTTTCAATTAACTTTCATATAAATTTGACTTGGTTCAAAGTAATTTTCTGTATCTTTTCAGTGAATTTTCCTTTCAAAAAAAATTTAACCTTCAAACGTAATTAAACTCCATTTAGAAAGACAACAAGCTAAGTTTTCTTTCCACTTATAGCCTTCCTCTCCTCTGACATTTGTGTCCAGTAGAGAACCAAAGGCGGTTTGCAAAGCTGATAACAGCAGTGTGCTGCTAAAAACTCATCCCTCAATTATAACTTTCCACAAGGAAAAACCAGCCCGGCCCACAGGGAATACAGATCGATTAATAAATAGTTCATCATTCACTCCTCTGCCTGTGAGGTGGAAATGAAACACCAGTATCGTGACAGCGGTGATTTATTGGCTCTTCCAGTGGAGGATCCTATCTTCTTGGATCTGAATTAGTGACGCATGTGGATACAGTCCATGGCTTCAGAGTGTCTCTACTGTCCAGTAACACATTCAGTGAGAATGTGGTAACTATAGACCTGTAGACAGACACTATCTCAATACTGACAATACCTTTTATGCATATATATAAAGATATAAATATATTTGTACACATCCCACTGTGCTCACCATCAGGGGGTGGTGAGTCAGGACTAGTCACACAGTGACAAATGAGTGATGTATGCATACTGAAAGTGCGCAGAGACAGTTGCACCTACACGTGAGTTTAGAAATGTGCAGAAATGTCTGGAACTGTCCTTTGAGATTCTGGCAAACCTGAATTGCTGTGGCACGTATACAAAATGTACTACAGCTTTGTTTTCACACCATTTTTCTAGCGTGAGATGAGTTCAGGGCAGCAAACCAAATGTACATCAGCTTTACTGCTGGTTGCTGTATACAAGAAGCAACAGAACAATGTGTCTCAGAGGATCATTTCTAGCTGTTTCAACCTCGACTTTATTGTTTCATCATCTGTGATCATACCATTAAATACTAGAACCGTTCTAACCCACTGACTTTACACATTGCCATGTATCCCTTAAAGCTGTGAAGTTGGTTGTATGTACTTTTATTTGTCATTAGTAAAATGTGTAAAATATTAAAAAAACAAATGCAGAGTTATGAAATTATTAATAATAAAGAATAAATGGATGTAAAGGACCCTTTTCATTGCACACATTTAAAAGTTAAAACAATAAGAGTGCAGGTTTTATAATGATGGCTAAGTGAAATGCAGATATTATTAGGGTTATTAATTACACCTTTCACTGCCAGCAAAATCAGCTGTGAAAAGGGTCTGCTGACATTTTTTTTTTTTGCTGCCAGTCTTTTTGATGTGCACCTCTGCTGCTTGCTGGCAGCTAGTCTTAATGCATGGAGCATAATGGAGTTACTCTTCAGTAGGGAAAAGGTTAACTTCAAGTTGGTTGCAGTAAATAAATGATAGGACCCAGTTTGAAATTAACCACAACTGTTTAAGGCTGTGATACACAGCAAATCCTTCTTGGAAACTTTCAGTACTTACAGTGCCAATACGTTTCAGGATGATTGTATTTCTAAGAAAAACACTTTGGATTCTGTGTTTCAGTGCCCGATAGCTGCCCATCTACGACATCCAATAACTCACTCAGAGTGTGAATAACACCTCAGACTTGAATGTTCTTTCTACTGTTATTCTTTGAATTTCAAGCACTCGTACTAAGTAAACCAGCCAGGCTTCTCCTATTGGATGCTGATTTGAGTGTAAATTCCTTTGCTATTTGTTGAAGTCCTGCACTGACCACGGTAACTGGCCATTTATAGCAGCAGAGCTGATGTTTCTGTCTCTCTCCTGTTTCTCACTGAAAAGAAGTGGAGGAGGGGGTGGAGCCTACAGCACTGCAGTCTCATTGAGGTGTGCTCTCTCTGTCTCTTCCTCAACCTCTTCTATGTTTACACCATCTCTCCGTTAGTCCCGCTCTTTATAGTGACACTCGCCTCATCTTATTTCATTGTACAGTAGATTGAGTCTGACATTTCTCTCCTTCTCTCTCTCCCTCTCTCTCCGTTAGTGCCTGCACCATGCCACCAAATGTCTAGGCCCTCGATAATCCTGTTGTGGCGACACAGAGGATCCCCCTCAGTCCCCGGACACCTCAGTGCTACGCTTTTGGCTCCTTGACTCATCCAGCTCATCCTCTTCAGCTATCAGCCATCGATTCAGGCTTTCCTTTTTCAGAGTGTTGCATCAGCCTGGGATTACCCACCGATCAGATGCTTAATCCTGATACCCCAGCAGAGTCTAGTGTAGACCTCTGACAGCAATGCCAAAACTCACCCACATTTAAATGTGACAGCGAGTTTTCTGACTCTCCTCATTTCTATCTTTTCCTGTGTTTTTTTTTTTTCTCTATTGGTTAGAAGCCAAAGCCATAGCTGTTTCTGAGAAAAATAGCTTCTTGTAATGAGGGGTTCTGAGACAAAAAAGACAAAAAGCGACAGCCGTTTTTTTAATGCTTAGCCTGCTTACAGTAGATCTGAGCTGTGGCAGTGAAGCTTTTCCCATGTGCAAGTTTTAACCTAAGTTGTCGGAGGGCACCAACCAGAACAGACTGCTGTGTCCTGATACTGAAAAGTTGAGCTGTGTGCAATCCGTAGATGTTTTCTGTCTTCATTACCTGATCTGAGCTGCCAAGTCTGGAGCAGCGTGCCTCCCAGATGCTGCCATGCCAATCATCAGCAACGCCAACCATGACTTCAGCAACCTGTCCGTCAGTGATGACAGCAGTCTTGATCGCATCTTCACGGAGATCCCCGAGACTGAAACTGTCAAGGTTTGTATAAGACTGTCCCTAAAGTAAAATCAAATATCAAATAGGTGATTAATTTATAGACTGTTTAATTTTATGTAGATATGTATTACAGATGCAGCTGCTCATGCATTTAACCTTGTCATTTTTCACTCTCCAGGGTGTTCACTACCAGAGGGCTCAGTTCATCCGTCAGCCGGAGGATCTGTTGTCCATCGACCATGCCCTGTTGGCAGTGATCAACGTTGGGGGAAACCGGTACACTTTTCCTTGGAGCACCCTGGAGCAATTTCCTCTCACACGACTTGGCCGCCTGTGTGGCTGCCGATCACCCGAGGAAATCGCCAGCATTTGCGATGACTATGACGAGGCCCGTAAGGAGTTCTTCTTCGACCGTTCGCCATCTGCCTTCAGGGTGATCCTCAACTTCCTGGCTGCGGGGAAACTGCGTCTGCTGCGTGAGATGTGCGTCCTCTCCCTGCATGACGAGCTGACCTACTGGGGAGTGGAGATGGCGTACATGGAGCGCTGCTGCAAGAGGAAGATGTACACACGCATCGAGGAGGTGCACGAGCTGGAGAGGCGGGAGGAGGAGCGCAGGCAGAGAAACGCCATGCAGCGTGTGCCGGTGGAGGAGACGAGGTACCGAAAGGTGATGAACTGGCTGAGAGACATGGTGGAGAACCCACATTCTGGTTTACCAGGGAAGATCTTCGCCTGCATGTCTGTGATCATGGTTGCGGTGACTGTGGTCAGCTTGTGCATCAGCACCATGCCAGATCTCAGAGAGGAAGAGGACAGGGTGAGTGAACCAGTGTGTTTGAAAGTGTTTAAATGCAGCTGTCAGCAGCAGACGACTGAATCTAATTTGAACAGGAGTAATAAATCAATTATAGTACTCAAAGTTGAATAGAGCCCATAAATTTATGTTTTGTAGTAAGATGATTGTTTGTCAGTGAGTTTTATCCTGAGCAGTGTGAATTATTGCCTCTGTTTCCTCTCCCTGACAAAAGACACGGTGATTACAAGGTAACAGAGCTGCTCACGACATAACAATACAAACTGAATGCACGTCAAGGCTCCACAAATAACATTATTTTCTGGGAAGTAATGTTAAATGCATCACCTTGTGTATGTGTTTCAAGGTATTCCAGTATTTGAGAGTCTTGTTTTCATCCATTTCAGGTTGAGGCAGTCATTGTGATGCAGCAAAAAGCTGGCTTTTCCTAAATATGTTTCTGAAATACAAAAACTCCCGGTCGTCACACCCTCTTAAATGTCCCTGTGGGGAATGCTGTTGTTTGTGTGTGGAGGCCATGCATGTCCTGTGATCTGTATCTACCGAAAGCAGCATGAGATAATGAAGTCAGAGCTGCTCACTGAGGCCTGTCCAGTATCTGTCAGTAAACACTGGGGAATAATGAAATGAGCTTACTGAGTCTAACACAAAGGACACAGACACGCATACAAATGGACACATCAATGGAAACAGTTACAGTCGCAGAAATATGCACAAAATACACACATGTGCACTGGCAATTCCTTTCCTACACACACACGGACATACGGACACACAGACACACACAGACACTCACAGTCACATGTGCATTCAATAGTAATGAACTCATCCACTGTAACCGATACGGCTCTTGCTGAATTTTGCACACATTAACTCTCAAGTCCTCTGTTCCCTTGGAACAAAAAAAAAAAAAAACTTTTACTGCAGTGTATCCACAGTTCAGTTATGATCAGTTTCCATCAAAAAAATTGTGTGAATGCCTGCATCTAATGTGTGGGCTGGTTGCTGCAGGAAACCTCCATACACCTGTGCCACTGTTTAGAAGTCAACAGCAGTACCCTCATATCGATTTTCATATGAGCAGTCAGAAGCAGCCAAAGCAGTGCTCAAAGTGGGCTGAACACAGTACTCTCTGCATATTACTCTTTGGTGTACAGTGACTTTTTTCCTCGTGCACAAGCACTTCTCTCAAGCTGCCAATATTCCTTCTGCCTGCTCCACATCAGGTTGTCTGGGCGATTCATAAATGCCCTACATAAAATGCATTACCAGGGAGCACTTTGCGACACTCACCTCCCACCCCCGTTCTCACCTGCCTGCTTTTCTCTGTCAGTGCTTGAGGTATTTCACCGACAGTAGAGAGGGGAGAAAACATCCTGGAACACACGCATCCAACACTGCAACCCGCACAGTAACATGAATACGAGGAGTAGCACAATTTTTTTTTTTTCGATTCATACGCTAAGCCAAAGGATCAAGTGCAGAAGGGTGTGATATTTGAGATTTTTGCCGAGTGGAAGAGAGCGCCGGTTGCAGACTGTTGGATGAGCGGTAAAGGCTGAAGAGAGGATCTCAAGAGCTCTGCCAGAAGTCCAATAGTTTGTGACAGTCAGAGGAACACAGATGGAAGAGCTCGGGCATAGGATTGGACCGAGTCCCTGGGTGTGATTCACTGAGTGCTGTAAACATGCATGACTGGGTGATGCCTTTTATAGCAGTGGTTCTCAAAGTGGGGTCCGAGGACACCCTGAGATCTTTGAGCCAGAGGGTCCCAGCAAAAAGGGGAAATCAATTATTGTCACTGTGATTTCATCGATAAGTAACACACACACAGTGACAGCATGCATGACTGTTTTTGTCTTAGGTTTCATATGCTTTTTGTAACATCTAAAAGTAAAACAAATGAGACAACATGGGAAGGAATGTTATTAAATGGGGTTCTGTGGTCAAATGTCAGTGTGGGGGTTCTTGATGTGAAAGAATTTGAGAGTCGCTGTTAAACAGCATGTGATAGGATTGTAAGAATAAGCCTATATGGGAATAAGCACAGTGATGTCTACTACTCGAGATGTATTTTCTATGCAAAGATAAAGGTCACAAAAAGAGATTTAGTCATAGAGCACGATTTTCAAGCACATAGATATTCAGGCAGCAGAGGCAGAGACACAGTATAAATTGTTGCTGAATGCGAGGAGATTGTATTTCCGCATGTGTAGAGTCATTGTCGCATTTCTGATGTAAATATGAGATGGAGCTTGTTTATTTCTCATGTAAATAAGGTAGCAGTGACAGTGGAGCTTTATGGGAGAAAATCAAGCTGTCCTCAGGGGTTAGTGCACTCTGTAAGGGCAGGCTCATTTCCCCAAACTTCTTGCACGTCCAACCCTTCGAACACAGGCACACACACACACACACACACACACACAAAAACACACATACCATTATTGTTCTGTATTGACTGAGGTCATGAAAGCATTCAGAAAAAGGCAGATTTTTTGTGGAATCTTAAACCGCTGTGTGTACGTGTGTGTTTGTTTGTGTGGTCGATGTTTTTTGAGGACAGGTGTGTGTTTTTTTCGTGAGTAAAATCCTGTCTGTCATTTAACTGTCTTGTGAGGACATTGTGGGTCATAAGGACATGTTAGGTGTGTGAGTGTGCGTTCACCCAAGCATCTCACTGCATGTCAATGCTGCTTCTTGGAAATAGGATGGCAGCTCCCTTCAAAGGCAAACAAGTCCATCTGCTGTTTTCATTTTTTTTCTCTCTCTCTCTACATGCTCCTGAGTTTCAAACTAGTCTTGTGTGTTCCGCTACTGAACTCTGTCTGCAGTGTCCAGCCAGCCTGTCCAGGCAGAAGCAGCAGGACTCCTGTCATCTTTAATTCACATGGCCCTGCTGTTTGTCTCTGTCTCTGGACTGCTTTGTGCTGGAGAGGGCCAAAATTCCCCCGTCCACTCATTATTCATCCTGCCTCCCTGCCTCTGTTTGGGTTAGTCGTGTGAAAGGAAGATTAAAGTAAGTGAAAGATGAAGAAGGAGGACAGGTAGAGGATACATCTGAAAGAGGAAGAGTAGGAGAGATGAGGAAAAGAATATACTTCATCTTTAAGTTAAAAAAGGGGAAATGGCTAAGAGATTCTGTTGGGAAAAGAGCTAAATAGTGTTTCATTTCCCCCTCCTACTACTCCCCTCTGTCTATCTGTACAGTATGAAATGTGTTTCTGCTTGTCCTCAGTTGATCTCCTCCATTAAACAGTATATCACTATGAACTAAAAGGCTTAAGAAGGGCCTTTATCACACAGCTCAGTTTCTGGCTAACTGATATGACCATGCCACAACTCCTCCATCCCCTGCTGTCTGCGTGCACCTCTACACTGGATATGTGAGTTGTCTTTAAAGTCTGCACTTAGTTCTCGAGCATATAGCTGCATTATTTTGATGATAAGCACAACCCAATGTGTTTCAGATATGCAAATGGATGCATGAAATATTAAAAGAAGATCAGAGAGTCAAAATGGCGGCGGATTTTTAAACCCGGCTGAGAAGATAAAACTGCTGGTTGTGTTTGTAGGGCTGCTGTGGTTCAAGACTAAACCAGAGCTTGAATGTCTGGAAGTGAGCAAAAGGTACAAAAGGTCATTGTGTGACCATCACATTCCTCCACAGACTGGAATATACAAAGAGCTCCATTTGGATGTTTCGTTTTCACCACTTGTCAAATGAAACGTTGGCTCAGAGGTGAGATGACAGAAGTAGAAGAATTGTTTATAGGGTTTTAGCTTGATTCCAGATCTCTAATCTCTCCTGACAGCTCGGAGCTATTCACTGAACCAAATAGATCGAATGCTTTTAATTGCCATTTTGCAGTAGATAATTAGAATAACAGTTGGCCAATCAGAATTGTGTTGGCAGGATCAAGAACGAGGGCGTCATCTTCCTTCCAAGCCAAGAAGACAAGTAACACAAACACGATGTCAGACTCAGTGAGTTTAGTGAATTTAGTGGGTTAAAATGGTGATTCAGACTGATTATTTTATCAGGTTATTGAGCAGCAGTACGATTTTGGTTTGCTTTAGGTTAAAATTAAATTGAGGGCAAACGCTTAGGGCAGCTTTTTGATTTTTTTTTTTCATAAATTGGCAGAAATTATTAATAACTCTTGCATTTTGGAAAATACCTTTGCTTTGTCTTGAATTAGTCACACAAAAAGGCCCAGAGTTGAAGAAAGATATAGATGATGCTGTGAAGTTAAAGACCTTTCTTTCTTTATTTCAATGTCGACTTAAACTAAACGATCCTCTCTCTGATCATCACTCCTCAGTCTTTTGTAACGGGCGCCTTTTTGTTGCCCCGACTTTTTCATCGAGTCACACAGGGGTGATGGGCACATTCAGTAGTTTGTGAGATAAAATTCTTTTGTGAGTACTGATATAATCCAGAGCTGACTGCAGTGATGTCTGGCAGGATAGACACAGTGTTTATATTTGAAAACAAGATGGTGTATTCAGTTTAAAACTCTCTCCCAAAGGCAGCTGCTCTCATGACACACCGATAACCTTCCTTTACGTCTCGTTGCTGTTAGGGTGTCAAATGTCCACCAACACCGACTTCCTTTCCACATTTTTCTGAGTAAAAACTTTTTAGAGAAAATGGGCAACTTTTTCAACCTTCATTTTCATTCATATTCCAAAGTAAATGACAATGTTTTACTCTCAGTGAACATGCCGCAGAGTTATGTCTTTAATATTCCTCGCCAGCTGACACAGTATTTTCAGACATCCTCATCAGATTTGCTCTCCTCTTCCTAATTCAGCCATACTCTGGCCTGGGGAGTAATTGAAGTGGCTGTTTTATGTCCTTAATGCCATAAATTGGAGTGGGATTTGCTGTTCAATAATTATGTCCCAGGGCATCAATCATGAGTATCTGGAGAGAGTGGGACAGGGAGAGCATCAGAGAGAGAGACAGACAGCAGAGAGACATACTGCACTGCTTAAGCCTCACACTGTGAGATCTGACACATTTTCTTATTGACTATTCACTTGTTCTCAAGCAGGAGACATGTCAATAATCTTACTGGACTGTCAAACATGTCTGGGAGAGTGATTATGGAGAGGACCGATGTGTGATTTTTTATTCTATTAAGAGACAAAACTGAAATGGAAAGACAGAGTGAGACTGAGACTCACTCTGAGACTGAGGGAATGTTGCTGTGTCATTCGAAAAGAAGACATTTTTTGTACCATTTTAGAGGGAAGGGAGGATGTAGAGGAGTCTGAGCCATGCAGAGGGAGTGGAAGATAACAAGGGACCAGAGTGAGAGGGGAGGATGCAAACACTAAACCTACCGTGAAGCCTCCTTTCTCTTCTTTCTCTCCCTAATCTTTCCCTCCAGAGAGTCTGTTTAAAGTTTAAAGACTGTCTGAGATACCTCAGTGGTTGCTATTAATGGTGAGGAGTTAGGAGTAGAGCCTTGGGTCACACGATGGACATTTGCCCAGAAGACTTTCCTTCAGGAGATTAAGGTTCAAGATTGTGCAAAATCAAAGCCAAAACCCCAAACCTCTGACCCTGACACGATACATCAAAGGCTAAATAGGTTAGCATTACACTGAACTCAAGAGGCTATAGGGATGTATTAATTTCAGTTTATTATGAACTGCCATTAGTTAGAGATCAAGTGTAATTACACAATAAAGTTGTAATCTCTTATTATAAAAAAGCTAGTAATAATTATTATTTGTGTGATAATTTTAGAAGTTTTTAATTCCCTGATAACAATTATGTCAATATTTTAGCTACCCCCTCTAAATTCGGAAGATCAATTATTAAAATGAGCTTAAAACCACATCTTTTCTCTGAATCTCTTGGTTTCTAAATGGGTTTTGCTGCACATAAAAATTGTTAACTATATCATGATTCAGCAACAGACAAGCAGGGCCTTTTTTCTACAAGCAGGACCTCAGTACTTAGAATATACTGTCGCTGCTTGTTCATGCTGTAGGGCAAAATACAGTTATTTACTT
>JAPZDZ010000023.1:259583-275460 GCA_029783805.1 Acanthurus tennentii | reverse complement strand
AGCCCTTACAGTTTTACTCAATGACTAGGAGAAGGCACCCTGCTTCATGGAATCAGCACAGTATTTCTTTCTTTCATATTTCTTTCTTTCTTGCATTCTTTTTTTATTTTATTTCCAGATTTTATATCTTTCCCTCATCTCCTTGTCTCCTTAATGAAGCCTTTGGATGACTGCTGGACTGAAACAGATTAACCAGACAATTATTCAAAAAAATCTAACAACACTTTGCTAAAAACAAGACATTTTGCCACATCTTAATGATTTGAAATTGTTCAAGTTTTGACAGATTTTAAAGACATGTCTGGCCTCTCTTTCTCTTGTTCTCTCTTTCGTTTGATCTCTCTCCTGCACATAAACAGGCAAACGCTCTTACACACACCTACTCACACTGGAGACCGAGGTTTTAGTGGGAGTTTTTCCTGCTCACTGAGAGTCTAAAGGTTGAAGGGGTCACATCATGCATTCATATTTCTCAATTCTCATGATGTGGGCGATGCCAAGCCCTTTTAGACTGTATCTGTGATTAAGAAGACTGTACAAATAAACTTGACTTGCAAATGTGTATTTCTTGCTTCTGGTTAGTAAGGATGCAGTACAGAAGATCGCAAGGTGTTTGGATGGAGAAAGGTAATGACAAAGTCTCTGCAGACACAACAGACAGATTAACTGTCATGTGTGTCATCTGCCTCCTTCTCAGCGTTGTGACATTAAAGAAATCCTGGCAAATGTTTATAGCAGTTGGAACACAGAGTTTGATGGTATTTTCTAATTATCGTTCTGTCATTGCTACATGCCTCTCTGATTCTACTGAAAATGATCCAGCTTAGGGGAACATTTTAAAGCGTGACTCAGTGATTCAGCTCTCTAGTCTCTCTTTTTTTTTAAATCATTTAAATATGCAGTTCAGAACTTTTGTCTCCTCCCTTTTGCAGAGAGAAGACTGACATTTTCATATCTGTATGCTAAACATGATCAGTGAGCCAGAAGTGAGCTCAGAAAATATCTCTATGAAAAAAAAAATCATTAAATTGGGAGTTGGAAAGGTAATGGCAGGGTATTTTTTTTTCACTTCAGTACTAGCTCTAGCTTCATATTTACCATATAGATATATGTGTGGTATCAATCATCTCATCTCATCTCATCAAGAAGGTAATTGAGCCCATTATGGTTGCATACATTTGCATCCAGGGTTCAAACCCAGCGGACTGAATGACCTTCCAGAACCAGGAGTGATTTTAACCTATTTTTACACTCTAAAGACCCATCAGTCTCCAACAATCCAAACCTCTGAAAGACATGAGGAGCAGCTTGAAGGAACTAATAGAGGAGGGCTGTTTAAAATTCATAGCCAGCTTTACTTTCATCCTATATTTATATACTGATGAGAGCTCAGCAGCTACAGTCAAGTGCTGAGGGAGCCTATGAGCTGAGGAGAGTTTTGCAAGAAGTGCTGTATTTTAATAGTGAAGCTACCACTTGACTTTCAGTTAACCTAGACAGTTATTTAACTGTGTGTCCGGTAATGTGCATATCAGTTTTGGCCTGTGCAGCCATTTGGATAGGTCACTTCTCACCAGTATTTAACTGTATCAGTGATTTTTGGGAAAAGAAGAACCCCTTAGAAAACACAGTAAGATGTGCTAAGCTTCTTTTTTTTCTCATGTGATCTGTACTTGCAGTGTTTCAGAACACAGAATACACTGTGTGTATATTTGCAGTATGTTGTCATCTCTTTACAACTCAATATGGTATTATGATTATGATAAAGTAAGTCGTGCTGCACATTTTAGTTGGAGCTCATTTTAAGGCAGTATAACAAATTTGTGATATACATTGTAGCTAAAAAAAAATATGTTGCACAAGGGCCAACAATTTGGCCTATTCAGTAAGTTTAAATAACAAGTGCCATTAAATGTAAATTAAACAAAGAAGAGATTTTGTCTCAAAAGTTTTGGGTTGATATTGAGAAGCTTTTCCAGGAAATCTTTTGGCTTTTACTGCAATTATGGGCACTGCGGGAGAAGTCAAGGTTGAAACACATTCATCAAAAAGTTGCTTCTCTCTGACAGCAATTTACAGTCTCTTTTCATGTCAATTATACTGAGTCCTTCTTTTCACATTAACAAAGAAAATTTGATCACAAAGCAATTTCAGGTTTTCAGCAATACTTGACCCGACACTCTAAATTAAAAAGTGTGTAAAAAAAGTTTAAAAAACGACACCAAACTGCTAAAAAGCTCTGAAAGTTAAAACAAATTATATATAAATGAATCAGACAAAAAGTAAAAAAAAATTGTACTAATATGAGGATGAAATATATATTTTTTAATGATTAGACGAATATAAAAGAAGGATATTTTAAGGACACTGTTTCCTGCTTATTTGTCATATTGTATGTTGCTAATGTATGCTTACCGTCATGAGGTGATGCATTTACTGCACTCTGTCCCAATGCTGTTGCTACTACTTTGTTTTAATTAACATCTTTTTTAAATTCCTTCTTGGTTGGGAGATATTATCAGTGTGGGCTCACATTGAGGTGGATGCACACCACAAGATTTCTGATAAGACATGGCCCCAATTAAACCACACAGACACAAAATATCTAGACAGAAACCCCCATAGAGGCCATATCCCACCATCTGGATCGAAAGACCATGGCCCAGACTGCAACTGTAGACCTTAATCAGCTGAATGAGTCTTCCAGGAGTCCTGAAGCTTCGTTTCTTCCTAATTTGGAGGAATGAAATGAAAAAGTAAAAAAAAAAACTCAACTTGAATCTCCCAACATCACCTCACTGCAGGGACACTGGAAGCAATTTATGGAGTAACATCAAACTTGTGTGTCAGTGAAAAGGGAAAGAAAAAATGTTTTTGCCGGGTTTTGTTTTGATATGAAAAGTTTAAGTTTTAGTAAAATGCATTGGGGGAATATTTTGGTTTTGGGGTTTGATTTAAATGTAAAAATGTAAAACTACAGGGAAACAGATGACTTTTTTGGGTAATAGAAATACAAGGAAGACAGAAAGACAGCAAGTGAAAAGATATTAAAGACATGAACAGGACAGAAAGACAAAGACAGCTTCTTTATCTGCCTTCTTATCTGAAGCAGAGCACACATCATTTAACTTCATAATGAGCTCAGCTATGTGCTCAGACTCAGAATTATCCCTCAGTGTGTATCAATTTCACCTCCTAAACACCCCTAAAAAGAAAAATAAATAACACCTTATATTAGCTCAGCAGTTACACATTTGCAGAAACTACTGAAATTACCTAAAGCTGAGCAGGAGCAAATCTCCAGCAGCAGTCATGAAATCCTTTTACATACATACTTAATCACTATTCCAGAGCTGCACTCCACAAGGTTTGCTTGAGTTATGAGTGATGACTACCAAATGAGCACCTCAGTGGGAGAAATAACACAGTCAGAAACAAAGGAGATGCAAATTATTTGCATAAATTAAAGACGGGGGATGAAAATTAATGGTCTAATAACTCAGGCTGAACTGAAGTTTTGGCAGTTTAAGGATCGTTTGTCTAAAAATTTTCATTTTGATCAACGTTTTATCGTTTATCTTGTAAGTTCAAAAAGGTCATGCAGTCTAATTATCTGTAGTTCCTATGGGATGTTGTGTGTATCACTCCAGAATAAAATATAGCCCTTAACTAGAGGATTTTCCTGGTCACCTTTCTCAATATCCAAATAATCTCTATAGGAGATTGTTAGCCCGTGTGCCACTAAATCACTTTTGTAATCAGTTTTTCACTGCAGTAAATTCACATGCAGAAAGCCAGTCAGTTACTTTGAATGGTTAAATTTTTGTTGACTTGTTTCATTTTTGTGCTAGTTTCACTGAGAAGCTCGATAAATAGTTTTGGAAAAGGTGGTTTACTGACTGTAGAAGAGGTTATGTGCATTAATTGATGTCAAAGTATGATTATATTTCGGTTTATACAGTGAATAGAAGGTGCACTTCTAAAAGCCTTGATGGCAGGTGTTAAACTAAAATAAAGCATCAAGAAAAAATCAAGTCTGCACACTAAAACTCCTTTCAGTTTTATTAATCAAACATCCCACAATTTTTAACTTAACTTTAACTCCTTTTAATGCTCTGTTCTCCACCTATTTTCTAGCTGCAGCAATTTAGCCAACGCTATAATGTTGAATACACAACAAAATCTAATTCAGATTAAACAAAGAGCTTTAAGATTGTCAAGCTGCTCATTAAGGAGTATTAGCATCTCTAACTTATTATATTAAGCCTGTGATTAAACCCATCATATTCTTCATTCTGCTGTCGATAGAGTAAATAACTCCACCATCAATTTACATCATTTTGTCCAACATTCAAACTAAACACAAGAAACTTGTGCTCCCGAAAATGGACCAGACTCAGTGAATAACTCCCTAAGCTTAACAACAACCTTGCGACGTGCCCTGCCTAACCTAAAGATGAATATATTTTAAACGAATCAATATCACCTTAGGTCCCTTTCATGCAAACTCTAAGAGATATTAATTGTCACATGACCAATTAGTCTGTAGATTTTCAATCTATGACACTACTTCTACTTCTTCAGTATATACTTAGGCTTCGTTCATGCAGGCTCTAAGTGGTTTTTAATTGAACACAAAAATTTGAATACTAGATCAGCGCCCAATGAAGAACTCTAACACTAACCCTAACCTCCTAAGCCCTTAACTTAACTATATAGACCAGTGAGCAGTGATAACTAACATGTCTTTGGGGTCATCAGGTGGGAACCTCCTATCACCAGTGTTTCGTCGAGTTGGACTCACGACACCTCCAGGAGGCTAGGCAGTGATCATTGGCGTCCCAGAGTCACTCCGCTAATGCCAGCTATCACCTCACATCAAGATAATTATCTCTTTTATTTTGCCAATGCTACCACAAACAGCATTATCATCCACTACACTATCAGATTCAGCAAACAAACTCACCTAAACAGTCCTACAGTCACAGACAATACCAGCCAATACAAGACTATACAGGCCAACTCACCTGGAATAACCACATAGTCTCAAAGAGGCTCACACAGGCTACACCCTCCACTTAATTATGCTTCCACTTCCTGGATTTCCTGGATTGTCTTTGTTTAATAAACGAGAGATGCAAACAATCTCGGGGGAGCTTTTCCCTTGTGAAATCTTTATTTTAAATAAACACTCCAACAGCAGCTGATCCCGCTCATTAAGCCTCAGCTCTTCCTCCCTCTTGTGTCTACCTGGCAACACCTTTGCATTTCCTAGATACAAGCCCCTTGTTCAACTCAACCTTTCATCTGGAGACCAGAGCTCAACATCAGCAGGTGAGATAAACCATTTACTAACCCATTCACATGTTCTAGTTCAATTTGAGCTGCTCATACTGAAGTTTTACACTACTTTCCCCTGCACATGAACCACAAATGTCCATAATTGTGTTTGAATCCTTGTTCATGGCAAGTGAATGTGGTTTTGGGCAAGGTGAGGCTATAATGGTATTAGTGCCACTCAGGATTGTTGTGGTGTTATAATGACAGAAGGACCAAGCAGGGGTTTGTCTCAATTTGGCAGCCGTCGGTCTGGAACCAATATTTTGTTTGTCAGTGTGTGACAAGGGCATCAGACGTCCAGCAAGCAATATGAGGAGCTGTGGATTCCTATAATTATTGTTGATGCAGATGACTGAACAAAGATCCTGGTTAGACAAACAAATTAAAGGAATAGTTCAATATTTTGTTTGAGATGCCGTAAAGTTCCTTTGTCGAGTATGTAACTTATCTTAAAAAAGTAAAAACAAGTTGTAATTGTTAGCCTGTTTTTTGGTATATACAGATTATTCAAATTAGATATAACATGTTACTAAATGAGCTTTAGTGGTGCTGGTAGGTTGGTATTTCTAGTTAGCTTTGTCAGCTTTGTTCTCTAGCTGATTCTACCTGTTTCCAGTGTTTGTGTTAAAATAACTGCCTGTTGGTTATTGCTACATATTTTGCAGACACAAATGAACAGCTTTTATCTCATTTGTTTAATGTGTTCCCCCTGATTTCAGTCTTTATGCTAAAATGAACTTATTATAGTAGAGAAATGACAGAGGAAGCCTTTCAGCCCTCTCATATTCATTAAATGCTTAAATGCACACATATTATACAACTAAATCAGCATCATTAATTTATTTCTCATGTGATTATTAAGTCAAACAGAGTTCAGCTTTCAGATTTTTCGATGTGATGGTCTCTCATCGTCAGTAAAGGTTTGTCTGCCAGCCCATACATTCATGGAAACACTACTGATTAAACTTCTCGTTTTAGCTCGTGTTAGAAAAAGCTGTGCATGGCCGGTCTATGACCCATGTGCAATCGGCTAGTTGGCTGCCTCCCATCAGCATCAACAACACTGCCATCTGGGTAAGCCCACACACACCTGTGCTTTCTGGGAGTGTGCCACAGAGAGGCGAGCAAAGGCTCAAGCACTGAAGCAGAGGTGGAGGGCAGGAGACAAGCCGCTGGGCTGGAAAAGAGGGTCATTCAAGAAAAGACTGTATTTCAACTTTTCCTTAAACTGTTCAAAGCAGATCTTAAGACCACTGACCAAAAAAAGTCATTTATAATTCACTAAGCAGTCAAGAAAGTAAGTTAGTCGAATGGAATGTACTTTTCTATCCCCAAGTAGATCAAATTCCTCCACACTTGATCCGCATATTAATTTGGTTGGATGAGCAGCCAAGATAAGTTATAAAAAACAGTTTGTAACAGAAGGATACTGTGTCAGGCATTAATGTGTTTTATCTGTATCAGTTTCACAAAAGTTGCTTGGAGGGGAAAAAAGGAGGAGGGGCTAGTGACCCACCTGTTCCCTCGCCAAATAGGCACAGCACAAGCTGATCCACAGATTAATGGTTATCCACATTGAAAAGGTCAAATCTGTTTCCCTTCGGCCTTGAACCCCCAAGTGTTGGCTGAGTTTGCATGCGTCTGCAGAATTTCTGTGAAGGCTGTCAGCCGCCCTCTGGAGGAAACCTGTGCCGCACTCCTCTGTCCCTCTCTCCCATTAATACACCTGAATAATTCACACTCAGCTAAAAGACAAGACCAGTTGCCTAACATTACAGGGTGCTGAAAATAAATTGTGTATATTGATGAAAGGATGATCTGCAAGCTATACTTGTGTGTGCAGATGTGAAGTGTGTGTGCTGCAACCCAGGAGCAGCAGTGTGTGGGTGGGTGGGTTGGAGTGTGTGTGTACATGTTGTGCTTTTCTGCTAGGGTTGAATCTTAAATGATCATTGACCAGTCCGTTTTTCAAAGAAGACAGAGTGGGGAAGGTGCCGAGGGCCAGTTTTGAAGAACATGACCAGCCTAAAAATTAGCTCTGAAAAACATCTATAAACTTTCCTCGGCTCAGAAACCAGCTGTGCAGACTTTAAAACCTCATTGTCGCTCTAATGAAATCCACTGAGACCAATCAAGCTCTGCAATGTTGCATATATTATTATAAAGCTTTAGAGACACATGTTTTTGGTGTAAAGCTATAAGGTCAGAGATGGTGTATAGCATATTCATTTACCACCTGATTAGACAAACAAGTTCACAGAATTAACATTAATCACTAATTTAAACCCTTGATTAGGTGTGTTTGTTTCTGTGGGAAACTCTCCAGCTGGATCTGAACATTGACAGAATTTTTTGCTCTGCTACTAATCAGAGAGCAGGAACAAAGTCCAGACCTTTAGTCAGCCTCTTGATGCCAGCCGACTCTTCTCCCTGTACGATTACTGCAACATTGTTCTTTCACAATGACCTTGGCTCATCACGCAATCAAGTGGCTGATTGCATCACTCTCACCTTGACTGGCTTGTTAGCTTTTATGACAATCACTGTGGTTTACATGCGAGTGGCTGCATATTCAGAGGGCATCAGTATGCAGCCCGAGTTCTGTCTGTCGCAACACTGCAGGTTCTTTCCAGCGCTCAAAGATAAATGTTCATATCGGCAATGCTAACATGCTAATGTATTAATTTTAACCGTTAATCATTGTAGTGTTTTTTTTTTTATCATGCTTTCATGCTAATTAGCAGCAAAAAGATTAAAAGTTATTTATAATTATTTTCTAATTAAGTATTAAATTAATTCAATTTCAAACCTGTTGATGGCGCTAAAAGGAATAATTATAAAATGGCAAAATATAACTTCCATTTTTTTGTGATGGGGACTTGAATATATTGATTAAATTTCATGAAAATTCACTCAAAAAGTGTTAAGACGTCTTAAATAGAAGCACACATGTCAACCTAATGGTGGCGCTAAAGTAAATGATAGGAGTCACTAAAGACATTCAGATTTATCCTCTGAGGTCAATGAATCTCAGTGACTAAATAAAAACTTTGGCTTTCTGATTATGCAAGATAAAGAGATGGGCTCACTAAGCTCAAACACTTTTTTCTTCAAAGATAGTTCAGCTGAATTTCAGAGGTATTACATCACTAACTTGAATTTGCTGAAGTCCTCGAAAAAACAAGATATAAACAACAACAAAGGTTTAGTCAGCAATGCACAGTTTTCAGAAACAGCAGATTTTCTCTTTTTATATTCAAATGAATTTGTTAAACTCTTTAAAAATACAGCAAATGAAGGCAATACTGCCCATTAGGATGTGCAACATGAATCCAGTTCAAAATTTAATGCTCTTGGCAAAGACCAGCACTTTTATTTTTTGTTCTTTTTTCCCCCATGCCGCAGGATTACTGTGGTCTTATGCATAAAGCTGTAGTTGAAAGACAGAAAAAGTGCAACATTATTATTTTAGGACTTGGTTTGTGACATTTGGTGGTATCTGACACAGACAAACAGGTCCCTGCTGCAGCATCGACTCAGACGTGAAGCCAGAAACAGTGAAACCTGAGGAGCCTTGAGTGAAGAAGACAAACAAAAAGACATCAGAGGAGTCCATCCGCCACTGGAAACACAGCTAATAACGCGTCCTTCTGTGCCCACTGTGTCAGGCCTCACCAGCGCATATTCATTATTCAAAAGGTGTTCCTCTCCATCTATACCACTGGTCTACACTTCCCAGTCATCCCCACCATAGATTTATAATTCATCACCCCTTCCTATAAATCTTTAATTGTTTTTAGAACACCCTTTGGGGATGTATAATTCAATGTTCTGTGTGGCAAAAGCAAGCTTTTCCATTAAAATAAAATTACTTAACTCTTCTGAATGACGCAGGACCAATGCTCCTCATGATATTATGTAACCCAAAACTATCCTGGAGATCTAGACTTGAGTGTTGAACAGATGCAAAGAAGAAATTTGTTTTTTTTTTTTGTTTGACTCTCTCTGTCACTCTAAGCTCTTTTGACCAAACAGGGCTGTTACACAGTGACCTTAACCAGGAAATAAAGGTTGAACAAAACTATTAAGTCTCTAAAAACTCTTAAATTAAATGATACCACATAACATTTACATGCAAACATAAAAATACACAGAGTTCAATGCCATGATGTTGGATGATTGTGTTGACAGTGCATGCATGAAAAATGATCTATTAGCATAGAAGAGTTTCAGTTGGCTTCACATTGAAAATTGACCATTAAATATGCAATAGCAAGACAACAATGAGGCCCCAAAAGTAGCCTCAGATCTAATGTGATCAATAGACCATAAATAATAATGTGTTGCCCAATTAAAGCAAGACAAACCATCTGTCTGCTGAGCCCACAGAAACTCAGCTCAAACACTGAGTACTTGGGATTGTAAAGAAGCTTGTCTTCAGTAAAGGTCTGGCACACCCAAGCCTTAGTACCATGTTTCCCCTTTAAACTGCAAAGCCCATAAAGAGGCAATTCATAGGCTGAATTTATAGTTTTAAAAAAATTTATTGGCAGGTTGTACAAAGAGGCAGTTAAAGGTACATTATGAGGCATTTGTTTGAGCTGCTTGAAGCCATCCGACTGAGGACAGTCTTATCATTCAGATAATCATCTGTTTTTCCTTGTTTGTTGACGAGAAAAACAATGTCAGGGTGGAATTTAACATTTAAAAACATGTCTTATCTTTGTATGTTGTTGTAGTTGAGCCTCATAAAGTGTTCCACAGCAGCAATGACCTTATCAAAGTCAAAATAGCAACCAACAATCTTCTTCATTTTAGAGAGGAGGTAGTGCAGGAAGGTGCCAAATCAGGTACGCTGGGCTTGTGTTGGCCAAATCAGCGTTCTTGGATGACCGCACAAAGCACAATGTCCATTTTCTTGGACTATGCTGACTTGCAATTTTCATTTATCTGAAATGTAAATTCAGAGAAGTTATTAATTTTTAACTTTCTGTGTCACTGCATCACTTGTTGTACTTCTGCTAGAGGGCAAATCAAATCTTTGATGCTATTAATCTTTAAATTGGAATTTAAACTACAAAACTCATTGATAAGTTGAAGGCAGGACCCTGCTTTTTTATTTTTTTATTGTTTCTTTTAGATAAATATTATTAGAATATTAAATAAACTATTAGCATAATAAATAAATTAGCATTATTAGCAATTCCATACCAATCAAAACATCATCGTGCCTGGGCTCCATCTGTACCTCGTTGGTTTTGCATTGGTTTTGTGACACATTCTGACACATTGATCATCAGAGGATTCATGTTAGCTGTCTGTGAGACAGCAGGAGAGATGTGAGCATGGGAAGCTTATCACATATGACAGGACCTGCTCAGCACCCACTGTGCTGACTTGCCCTGTGCAGAACACTGTCTCGGTTGTCTGAGCGTGTTGCTTTATCGCCACTGTGGGGTTTTTATCATGTGCCAATTAGTTTTGACTGACTCGAAACCTGTTTTTATAAAAAATTTGGCACCTCATGGTGTGTAGCAGCCTTCATATTTAAAACCACATGACCCTGAGGTTGCAGTGCTGCCCAACAGAAAAAAAATTAATGGGAAAATTCTGCAGTTCTGAACACAGACAGAGGCCCTGTGTGACCAGAATATAATATTGTATCACAATGTTAAAGATATATTTTACTTGCTAAACACTATGCTTCTCCATCAGCTAACCATTTTATTTTGTGTAGTCCTTGTAGGCAAGTCTGTTTACTTAGCAGCCAACTTGGCAAGACCCAAGTTATTAAAAAAAAAAAAATCTTGATATTGATTTAGGGCCAAAGGCATGGCTGGATAGCTGGCTAGTCTTGTTGGTAAACAGGTTATCAAATTATACTGACATTTTGCAACATAACTGGAAGTTCTTTATTTCTCCTCTCTTTTCTCATGTTAGGCTGACTAGCTACTTGAGTTAGTGCTATGACATAACAGCGCCCCCTAGTGATATTATGTGACCCAGTTTTTTAGCCTGACAATCACCCTGTTCCTAAAAATACTAACATATCTCTTCCTACTAAATACTATTCAGTGTGCAGGTATTTGTATTGTTGTTTATTGTTGTTTATTTTATTTTGATTCAATTTGTTCTCATTTAAATTTTAGGTTTTGCACAATTTTGTGTTGAAAAATGCTGATAAACTAACTCTGACATTTTCAAAAGCTTAAACAAATGAAGTGACTTTGCCCTGCATGTGGTGTTTTCAGCATATTGACACAGTTGAATACAGAGAAAATGTGTTGCAAAAGTCCAGGTTATCTGCTTGTGAGAGCGTTACGCATAAACTTCAGAGGTCATGTTTCACATAACAAGGCACAAGTCACCATCAGCCTTCCAGTGAACATGCTTTTAAATGCTCTGTTCTATTCACACTTTCTCTGTCTGGTGATTTTTCTTGCCTTGCACATTCTATCTCTGTCCTTGTCTGACCCTTGCACCCTTCAACCTAGACCGAAGCGTGCCAGGGAGGCATGTTGCACCGTAAGCGACACCACTGCCACCAAAACATGTGACAAGGAAAGAGTGCCAATCTTCTGCTATCCAGCTTGGAAAGCACACCAAGCCTGAAGAGCTGACCTGCAAGAGTTGCATAATGGCTTCATTTTGACTACAACAGGTAAGGCAGTGTTTTATCTTGTGTGTGTAGTGTAAAGTGTACAGTGTTGTGAATACTGTTTTGATTCTCCTTGGCTTGTTTTGTGAGCTTTTGAGGTCATGATCCAGATTTGTGTCCAGACCTCTTTCAATCCAATCTAACAAAAGGTGGGTAATCTCTGTAATTAAAATGCTTGAAAATCCTTTGCAAACAGGTTTTTCTACGGTCTGTGACGCTGCATTAGAATTATTATTATGTGTGTGTTTTTCATCAACTGAAAAAGGAATTGAGCTAAATCCTTTTATGCATCACAAATCTAATCTGCTTGCGCTGATGGTGGTCCAAAGAGATGACAAACAGCTAACAATGGAAAATTTTAACTTTTCATTTGCATTTCTGGAAGGGTGTAACCACCACTGTGTTACTACCTCATGGACTGAGGATGCCCAAGAATGGCTCTCTGCCATACTTGATCTATTCTGCTTCAATAAAGATTATTCAAACAGATAAACCACATATCCAGCACCTGAAGATTTCAGGTTTCAGATTTTACACATTTCATTTACCTGACATACATTGAGATTATTATATCTGAATATCCACAGAAGTCTTCAGTCCAGATGACTAATGTTCTGTGATGGCTGGTGTTTTAAGTTCAATTCATCACTGATTGATAAGAGTCGTACATATTGTTCTTGAATAAAGACTCTTTTATCAGATAAAGATCAATCCCGCCCACTGAATGACCACAGGCACTGTGGTCACATATATTCAGTCTGATTTTGAAAGAACTGGTATAAATCTTGATGAGAACTGCATTAAAGAAAATGCTTCTTTTTTTTCACTCTATGCAGTTTGTATACAGTTTAACATCTGTTAGTCAGTATCGCTTATTACGGTTGTTTAATGATTTCCGATCGTGACTAAACTGTGGACCAGGAAATGCTTACTATGTGGACTTATACAACCTTTTGTCACGTGAGGTAAAAAAAAAAAGAGGACAACGGTTGTTATCTTAAGGCTAACTAATAAAAAGAGGAGAGATGGTGATGATGATGTTTTATTGTTTAATATATAAGCTGCCTTTAAAAAAACACAAAGAATTTTGAGAGCAGCTCAAGCAACCAAAACGCTTAATTCAGCAAAAAAGGACACACAGTTTATGCAAACCACTTAGCACATTCACACACACACACACACACACACACACACACACTCTGACTTTGAGAGAGTTAGTCAGAAGCAGCGAGTTTGTTGTAATAAAAGCGCATTGCAGCCACAAAAAATAAGAAAAATAAACACCTTGTCTTGTAATTTTCCGTAACTAACTCCTAATTACAAGAAAAGTCCCAATGATGACGAGAAAAGTTGTTGTAATTAATGGTCCATGCTTCTTTATGCTTCTGCTTTGCTCAGCAGAATCACAGTTAAGCTAAACTTTCCGCCTGAACAATCTCATCGACTTACTTTTGCAATGTTGACCAACTAATATTAATATCACCCACATTAAGTGACATTTATATTTTCCAGTGACTTACTACTGACTACTGAAAAAGAATTAAAAGCATGATAAATGTGTTACTACTATCAAAGTCCATTTTCTTGTTCAGTAGCCTAAAATTAGTGACCACTGATTATTATTATGAGCATGTACCTTCCTTAATATGATATGTTACAAATATAATGATGTTTTCATTCATTTTATTGTGGAAATGTTACAAATATTGGTTGACAAAAGAATAAAATTATGGAAACTACATACAGTAGAATAATAAGAGTTTATATAATCCATTACTTTAATCCCTTCATACAAATTAGAAAATAACATCTGTGAATTTTTCCTAGACATTTGAGTTTAGCGTAGACCAGCACAGATCAACATGGACCCCTCAGTAAAGGCTCGAAAGATGAAAACAGCTGCAGCACCATCAGCGGCCCTCGATGGCGGCTACGCCTGGTTTGTCCTGATCTCCTGCTTCCTGGTCTTTGGTCTGACTTTTGGGGTCATTAAGGCCTTTGGTGTATTCTATGTTGAGATACATCAGTACTTTGGAACCACAGCATCAGGAACATCGTGGATTACCTCTATTGCAGTGGCTACCATTCACGTTGTGGGTAATTATCCCAATCTTTTTACATTCTTAAAACATCTGCATTTTCAAAAGAAAATAAATGTACACAAGAGGATATCGGTACACAACTTGCACTCCTAATTTCTACAATATTTCCTAAATTTGGTAATCATAAATTCTAAAATCCCTTTATTCCTTTGACCCTGATGTCAAACAAAGATGAGGTTCTTACCACCAGGTGGCTCTGTTCTTCATCTTAAAGACTGTTAAACTTTAAATGCCAGGTCCTTTCATGTGTTAAATGACTTGTGCAACATTAATCATACAAAACTAAAAGGAAAATACAGTACGATTACTTTTTTAACTCTTGACAAAACAAGAGTATGCGTAAATCTTTTTTTCTAATCTAATCATCTTCTGTGGTTGAACTTAACATTTATTTTCACCGAGAATTTAAATAAAAAAGGAATATAATTTCAGAGAGCACCTTTATACATACATCTCGAAATTAACTGATATGAAGTATGTGACCATACAATACACAGCAATATTATTACTGCCACAAATAAAATTAGTGTAAGTGTCCTGAATGGGTTCATGTAGGAATGTCTCTTGTGTCCCTTTGCAGCACCCATAGCATCTGCTCTGAGTTCTTACTTCAGCCATCGCTCTGTAGTCATGATGGGAGGTCTGATATGCAGTTTGGCAGTCGTGTTTGGTTCTTATGCTCGAAATCTCCTTGAACTCTATCTAACAGTGGGGTTCCTTAATGGTAAGTGGTTTGATGCAATCACACACAAACTAACCAACATACAAACAGAATTGTACTCTCTAGTCTCATTTGTTGCAGGTTTCGGCTATGCATTGACATGGACTCCCACTGTGACCATGCTGAGCTTGTACTTCGAGAAGAGGCGGCCACTGGCAAACGCGCTGTCCAGTGCTGGAGAGTGTATTTGTACCTTCGCACTCACACCTCTGTTCCAGCTCTTAATTGACAACTACTCCTGGAGGGGTGCTTTATTAATCCTCGGGGGTCTGCAGCTTCACCTCTGTGTCTGTGGTGCGCTGCTGAGGCCCCTAATAGCCCCCAAAGATGTGGCTTGTGAAGTCAAAGCAGAGGAGGAGGGCTTGTCACTGGAATTGCTACCAAAAGATGATCCTGAGCAGTGCACACCAAGCTGCCTTGAGGAGGAAGAGCTGAGAGTATCTGAGGGGTCAGATCAGGGAACAATCAGAGAGTGTGTTGATCCTGAAGAGAAACCTCATGTGACGATGGAACTACAAGACTCAAACACGAGGAATAAGAGGACAGAAATACGGACCAGAATCCTTCGCTATGTAGATTACACACTCATCACCAACGCTCAGGTCATGATCTACTCAATGTTTGGAGTCTTTGCTGCTCTGGGTTTCTATGCCCCAAATCTCTTCCTGGTTCCATATGCTCGCAGCAGGGGAGTTGAGGAGTACCAAGCAGCTGCACTCATGTCTATTTCTGCCGTGCTGGACCTGTTTGGAAGGGTGTTCTTTGGCTGGGTGGCGAATTTGAGACTGGTGTCAATGGTATGTTTGGTTAAATAATAACCAGAACAACAGCACTGTGAGAAACACAGATCTGAAAGTAAATGTTTAGCTGTGTATTTGTACCATGTAACAAAGCACGTGTAATATTTTAAGAAAGAACTGGGTGACAATATTTAAGGGTGGACTGAAAGATAATAAATAAAGATAGTAAATATTTGAACTCAACACCCAAACAACAATACCTTTCTTTTCTGTTCTTTCAGACCCCCCCCCCAACCCCCCAACCCCAATCAGGGAC
>JAPZDZ010000023.1:227123-242193 GCA_029783805.1 Acanthurus tennentii | reverse complement strand
TGATAGCTACTGGAGATATTGTAGGTCTGTCAAGCTTTTATTTACTTTGTACAATGTACATAGTGCTTTGAGTGTGAAACTCAATATGTATGGTGTTTACAAGGAGGTATTTTTTAGCATTTCAGGAACCAAAATACAGAGGTCCAACTGTAAAAAATAGATTGAGCAGAGTGTTTACTTACTGTTTACACTACAAACATTAACTAGCTTACTCCAGGCGTATGTGTTGTTGAGAATTTTGAGTGGATCTGCCACTGTTAAAAAAAACTGCATTATGAGAACTATCAAGAACAGCAGTTTGACATTTGTAAAAGTAGCTGAGGTGACAGGGCTAAGCTAATGGTGATGGTCATTTACAAATCCACCTCTGCAGAAAAGTAGCAGTGCTGCCTTGTGATAAGCAGGCTCACCTCTCAACATTTCTCACATTTGCATTCATGCAGCCTCTCCTTTCGACCTGCTCCATTATCTCTATACCCCCCATCCGTTCTGCTCTCCCATTTTTCTCTCACTCTAACTCTTTACTCTGTCTATTGTGTAAGTGAAGCCGGGGCCTCCCAGTGACATGAGCCCTGCTCCTGTAAAACTAATAATGACTGAGATTTGTGCAGGCTTAGCATTCTTTCTCCTTTCAGTGTAAGACACTGAGAATGGAGTGAGGGGAGGGGACGGAAAGGGGAGAAAGGTCTAGTGGTAAGTTGGGGGGGCAGGGGGGTGCAGGGGAGATGCTGTTAGTTAGTTTAAGAGGGTGCACAACTTTTAAAATGTGCAAAAGAGCGCATAGGATGAAGAAAGAGACAGAGAGGCCCCTTTCCCTGAAACACGCCACATGCTTTCATTTTTTATGGGTCAATGCTGCTGAAATCACTCTGCAGCCACTAAAATCATATTATACAGACACGGGAATGTACACACATTCATACGCTTTCAGGTGGATTCCCTGCCACAATGTCACATAACTCGTCTACATCCTGTCCCCGAGAGAAATCAGGAATGTAAACATGGATGTTGGACAGTTAACAGTTAAAATCCATGCTTGATCTCCATGCTGAGTATTCTCAAACCCCACACTTAGCTAAGCCATTTATTTTCCCTCCCACAATACCGCACACAAGCAAAACATGCGTAGCAAAGCCACAGAATAGAAAATGTGTCCCAACCGCACATTGACACAACTCTGTCAAATTCACATAAAGATCACCAGATGTGCTGTGAGATGCAGCAAGGGGGCAAGGGGGAGGTCTCACACACACTGCCCTCTCTAACGCTCTCCCCTCCCTCTTTACACCCCCTTCGCCCCCCCCTCCTATCCCCTCCTCTCTCCCAGAGACATGTGCGCACACTGTGCCAGCAGACAGTTTGAGCTCCGAGCAACTGATGCACAGACAGCTGCTGTTTCTCCCTTCCCCTCCTTTTGCTTCCCCTAACTATTCTCCTTTCGTTTCTTCCCAACACTGCCTCCATTCACCCCCTCTGTACTTTCCCACTCCTTCCCTCTACTCTGTCATTCTGCCCTGCACTTTTTCCTCAGGCGGATGTGAAGGCAGGTCCTGTTGGAGGGAGAGGGCTTGTATAATCTCTGTCTGCACATGAGCACCGGAGAGTTATTGCTTCAGCTGGAAAGGCTACATATATAAGAGGATCCACGCTTTAAGGACAAACTTTAGAATAAAGAGTGGAAGAAGGAATACCTCTGAGACAGGAAGTGGGGAGAAGGAGGGAGACACAAAAGGAGTTTGAAATTGGGGTGCAGGGCACGGACCATGCCGGGCTCTGTGGTGCTGCTGCTGTGCCTGTTGGTCCTGTCCACAGGAAGTGATGCCAGAAGAATCAGGAAAAGAGGACTCAACCATAAGGTAGGGCTGCCGACCTCAACTCTGACTTTTGCACACATGCACGTGTGAGAGTTTGCCTTTCTTCTCTGTGTCTAATATAGAGCTGAGTTTTCAGATTATCAGTGGAAGTAGGTGAAAGCTCACAGTGTTGCAGCACAATGCTGACTCTGTTACAGAGAGCTGGCTTCACACAGTGAGAGCAGATTTGTAGCTGAGGTGAGAGGTGGTCAAGTTGACCTGGTATGTAATCCAGCAATAAAAGAAATAGTCATGTACATTAACTAAGTACATTTATCCAAGTACTGCACTAAAAGAAATAGTTAAATGTTTAGGGAAATGCACTTATTTCTTGCCAAGAGTCAGATCAGAGGATCAATAGCACACTAATGTCTGTCTCAACCTATAAAGACCAGAGGCAACATCTAGCAAAAACAGCTAGTTTGTCTCTCACATCTAATGTTTTCCTACTATCAGCACATCTAGAGGTCACAAACAAACACCTTTGTAAAAATAAAATTTCCCTCTTTTCCTGTGTTCTAAGGGGTAATGTGCCAGACTATTTATTGGCTGGAAACAATTACATAGAGATAATAACTGTAACTTTTTTTTTGTTTTTGTTTTTGTGTAGATTTTTTAAAAAAGTAAAAAATTGCATATATGACCTTTTTTGCATAAAATTAATAAAAAAAGACAGACTTATTAATGCCCTCTTTCAGGCTTTGTGCCAAGCTAAGCTAATACATGAACATCTTTTTAAATATGATGCATTGTTATTGTAATAGTACAGAACCAGCTACATTCATGGGTACACTGTCAATCCTTTATAATCCTTCATAATATTGCAATAATTGGATACTCATGACACTTAATTCATGATTATGTACTTGTATGTGAAATCGTAAATACAGAACTTTTACCTGCCATTGAGTATTACTCTATCTGAAAACGTAATCCACCGCTGAAAACGGTTATGAGCAGAAACGCTTTGATTTTGAAGCATGAAAAATCTACCCTGACAGGAGAGTTTGTCCGTTTGATAGGAGAAGAGGAGTGTGCAACAGGCTGGAATAAGTCGCTGATTTTTGAGTTTCTATATGAGTAATTGTGGGGCGCACTGGATGTGCAACTTTTGTCTGTGTGCCTGTGTGTATGTGTGAGTATGTAGTGGATTATTAGGGCAGGAACTTGCAGACCGGGCCTCTGCTTGTTAACTCAGCTCAGTGTAGCTGATTGATCATCTCTAACAAGGGCTTACTGTAATGCTGTAACTGTAATGCTGCCTACTCTTTCTTTTTTTCCTCCCTGCAACCTCTCGAGCTTCAATGTTCTCACTTTCTCAGTGGTTTATGCCCTCATTGGCCCTTTCCTCTCTTTCATTCATAGCTTTATCGCTTTTCCCCTCTCTCTCAAATGAACCAGTTACCCTTTCACCCTCTATCTGCCCAGCTTTCTTCTTCCCCTCGCCCATGTTCCTCTCTCAGCATATCACCCCCCCCATTTTCCCACTTTCAAATCTCCCTTCTCTCTCGTCTCTTCCTGCTCTCAGGATGGGCCAAAGCACCGTCTTACTGGACTCTGCTTCAAAGCTGCTGTAATTGGAGCATGCTGAGACGGCTGTGCAGATGGAGTTTGTCTCTTTCTCTCCGAACCTTTTCATCTCCGCATCCTTCAATCTTTCATTTTTTAACCACCTCTCCCACAAGCACACACACACCCTTCATCTCATTCATAACATCGGGGCTATGTAGCAAGACAAATTATAGTCACTGACTGTTACCATTACACTTAGTGTGTTACGATATGATTTGAAAGGAAACGAAATGAAAGGAAAGTTGGTAAAAATTTCAAATAACCCAAAGACCACCAGCTTGCTCAGACAAGACTTTAAATCAATTGTCCCTCTTATTCCCTTTATTCCAGATACCAGAGGGGTCATTCCGGATTAATTATCTGAATACATGATCAATTCAATTCTCTACTTCTTAATTAAACAATAAGTTGGTTAATTTAATGATCAAGAGTTAGAGATCACTATTACCTTTATCACCTATCACCTTTAAGGGATCTGCAGACATCAAATTAACTTTTTGGTTTTTATGCATGAAAACTTAATATTACAGTGAATCAGTGACTGTTTCAATGCAATTTTTAGTCACTGTCTATTTGAAATGAAAGCAGCCACTTGATACATGCATTATGAAATTTACATTTTACAATTAGTAAAAAAATTGCTTTTACCTCTTCCCCGTTTCCTTCATATCTTACTGTCTTTGCAATCTTGACCTTAACTTCCTCTACTTGACTTTTACTTGTAAAACCCATGTCAGATAAGCGTGTGTTCAAGCTCTGGGTCAGATGGTCTCAACGATCAGAGCCATTTCCATTTGTTCTTATCCAGACCTCCCCCTGCCACGAGCTTTAAAGGTCAACAGGAGCACTTTTCTAATTTCCTCTTGGAGCTGGGCAGGAAAAACATCTGCCAAAGAATACACAGGAGGTAATAAGGGTGTGGAGGTCTGACATAAGCTTTACGATCAAAGCAAACATGTTTGATAGGTAGGTGAGAGAATGTCGGCGGCAGCAGATAGAAAAAGGAAGGGGACATCAAAGAAATGATGATAACACTGGTCTGAAGTTGCAGTTGCAGGTGATTATTTTGATTAAAAATACTGAGGAACAGCAACAGAAAGCTATTTACAAATAAAAATCTTGAATCTCTAAGAAGTAAATGAAATTTTTAGGAACTAATGTGATGATTATAACACATTTTATCTGTTGTTTAATGGCTCGAATTGTCTAAAATTAGTTATTTTTCTCACAAGTCTGAAGGCTTAAGCAACTCTATATGAGGTATCTGCACACACACGCACACACACACACACACACACACACACACACACAGATGCACGTCCATAGAATCTCATACATACACACAGTCAGGTTCAGACGCCTGCCCGGACATGTCAGTGAGCATGAACAGTGTCTACCAACTACCTTCATAAATCTTTACAGTTTTATTAAACTGATGTGATGTGGAACTTTCAGACAGCTGTTTTGCTTTTTACAACTGAAAGCAACAATCATCAGCAAATAATTTGTAAAATTTTACAACTTGGAGTTGACAAAATTCTTGACATGTAAAATATGTTCACTCTCCACAAATAAAGAAGTACACATGTAAACTGCAAAAACATTGGGGTTTTTCAAACACATGTTTTTCATTTTGGTTTTCAACATGTGAAATGCTCACATTTAATTAAATCAAATGTTGTTCATGTTGGTTTTTCTTTAAGCACATGTGACTATAACACAATTAAACACATGAAAAGCACATGTAGAAAATATTTTTGGACTTAACACTTGGCTTTTTATCCCTGTTTAATTTAAATGGGACCTGCACATTTGATTATTTCAAATGTGAATATTTTAATAACCCACCAAGTAAAAACATACTTAAAATGTGTAGATTACATTTGTAAATTAACATAAAATTATCTTCCAAAAACTTTGTTTTCAGTTCATCTGTGTATTTTAATTTTGGTATTGTGTTTGCATGTAAACTTATCCGATTGGGTTGCAGTTTAGAAAAGCCAACACTTCATTTCAAATATAGTTTTCAGATGTTGCATTTAAATGTGAAATACTCACGAGTTTGAGATTCACGTGTGGGAAAAACCCAACATGAAAGACAGATGTGCAAAACATGTTTTCAGTTTAAATGTCTGATCTTCACAAGCTTGAGGTTTACATGTGGTTTTCACATGTGGCTTTTTTTAATATAAGGGATTAATGCTTGGATCAGTGAATTTTGGGTATATTTCATCATGAAAGGATGGAAATTATCACAGTCAGTCACCCAGCTTACCAGTAGTTTTGCAGATTGGTGTGTGCAACTCTAAGCAGGACTTATCCCAGTCAGATGACATGCCTGCTGATCAGAGGCACAGCACTGGACTGACACTGGAGTAGACCCCTGCTCAGTACCAAAGGCCCCTTCTACTCAGCCTTTTCAAGGAGAGAACACATTATTGCGTCACACCACTCTGTACAAAAGTTACAGAAGAGGGATGGAGGATCATAGTTGTTTTGTGTTTGAGCAGGCAAGGGAGGAAGCAGGAGAATAAAAGGCTGATCGTACACTTCACAATAGGTGGGGGATGTTTTGATGACACATTAAAAATTCACTAACAGGGGATTTGGAAATCAGCAAGTTAGCAGGTAAGAGGTCTGGGAGCTTGTTTCCTCTCAGCCACTATATAACAAACCTGGTAAAGGATGGGACTGATAAACATACCCAATACACAAAAGAAATTTCCGTACTTTATTCTCCTGTACTTCTTGCCCCTGAAGCCTCTGATGTTCCAGACATTCCTTTTGTTTGGCAGCAGATGGATGTTACATGTCATATCATCAGCAACAACAGGGACAAAAATTCACAGCAAATCTAAGTCTGAGTACGTGAGACCACAGTCATGTCTCCATCCATAACTCTGCATACCGAAGAACAGACACAGCTGGTTTTAGATACAAAACAACCTTGAAACTGTTCCACTGTTTTTGTTTTTAATGTGCAACCTAAAAATTTACCATATTGGCAGCTGCATGGATGGAAAAACAGAGAGTACAGTGAACGAGTTTTTTGGGATCTCTGTCATGGCCACCTGCTACCTTGGGTTATGACCGAGAGGTAGTTGATGCTCTCTCAGACTGTTTTCCTCAACACTTATCAGTTCCATATACAGCTGGTTTATATCTGTCCTGTAGTGTAAACAACATCTTGTATGTGCTCAGTCCTTCAGTCTGCTTTAAAATCTGTGTCTGTATCTGTTTGTCTGTCAGCATGTTTTTCCATCACTCACTGAAACTCTCATCTCTAACTGATTTACAGGCTGCCTGTTTGCTTCACAGCTTAGCCTGCTGTGTCTACATCAACCTGCATGTCTGTCCATTTATTTTGTCACACTAACTGCCCCTACAGAGACAGGAAATGAGTCCTGACAACCCAAAAGCCAACCAGATGTGTGATGTGGGGCACTTGATTTATTAGACTCTGGAGATCTGATGCATTGGAGTTGACACTTAAATCAAACCACACAGTTTTTCCTTTTTTACAAACATGCTTACTCCACATGACCTTGCAGCACTGTATATGTATATGCCTGAGATTGGATGTGTTTCCGGATATATGTGCGTGTGTCTCTGTGCATGTACAGAGGAAGCAGAAAGTCTCTGTATCTGTCTGTGATCTCTATGTGGAACCATGAACCGCCTGATCTTAGAACTGTTTTGGAGCCAGGCAGGGTCTCCAGTGGCTTCTCCCCACAAACTCCCCATAAACCACAAAGCAAGGGCACTAAAGAGAGAGACAAGGGGAAAACAGAGCGGAGGAGAAAAAGAGCTGATTGAGATCAATCGTTACCACTGCCATCATACCAGTGTTGTTCAACTCCAAAGAGAGATGAAGAAATAAAGGGGAGAAAAAAAAGTCAAGGAGATAGAAAAAGCGATGAGGAAGAGAGATAGTGAGAGTGTCTCAGACAGAACTGGAGAGAAACATGCCCACGGATAGACAAGAACATCCCACATGGGCACGTTGGCATTGTCTGAGAGCAGCACAGCAGACAGAAGAGTAAATAAACAGCGTGGCACATCAAAGAGATGTGTGCAGGATTGTGTGAGAG
This sequence comes from Acanthurus tennentii, assembly GCA_029783805.1. Lineage (NCBI taxonomy): Eukaryota > Metazoa > Chordata > Actinopteri > Acanthuriformes > Acanthuridae > Acanthurus > Acanthurus tennentii. Next base: position 234,677 of record JAPZDZ010000023.1, on the reverse strand, counting down.
GCCTCAGGAGCATGGCGACCCATCTGGCACATAAAGACATAAGGGCGGAGGAGAAAACATGGAGCCCAAAGTAAAGTGATTACAGTTACAGCTGAATGACAGACATTTAAGTAAGACTACACTAAAAAAAAAGAGTTCATATTTAAAGCACCAACTCAAAGGCTTAGAGATCACTACTGTAAACACGTAATAAAGTGCACAGTATGTGTGTATAAGCAAACTCACTCTGTGGCATAAACAGGAAGGGTACACTTGACGTTTTGCAGAAGATGTTTGCAGGAGGTTTAAGGAGCTGATCGGACATGAGACAAGAGGAGGCAGCGGTGGTCTTTATGTCATTATCCACTCACAGAGGACTTTGTAGTCCTCATTCATAAAACTAATTGTACCAGGAGCCATTGTGAACCACCATGGCTTCCCTTACCCTCAGAGAGTCATGACTGAGGACTGTAAAAGACCTGCAGTCTACAGTGTGTGGGAACATGAACAGAGAGCAGAAGCTGTAAAAGTAGTCCATGTCACAATGTCAAATTTTCACTGCACAACAATCATAGCCTCAAGGATTTGTGATAATTATATTATATCAGTATTTTTCATCGGGATTTATAATTATTATACTTTGTTTATATTGTGTGTTGTCTCCCACTTATCCCCTAGTATAGCTAAGAAACTTAAAAAGGTCCTTTTTAGAGCCCATATTCGGTTTGTCCTTTCTGGGTTACTGTAGAATACATCAAGATGCATCACTGAAGACTTTGTGGAAGAAGACTTGCTTCCTTTGTAGAGAAAAGCTCATTCAAAAGCAGTGGAAAGACACAGCTCCTTATTTTCAAGTAATTATGCACCACTGAAAATGTACTTATGAATTCCATTTCAATTCTGCCATATTCTACAAATAGATCCTTCCAAATCTTACATAATGGACCTTTAATGAATGTATCCATTTATGGTGGGTGAAAACCACCATCAGGATGCATTACCACCACCTGATATGAAAAGAAAAACGTTAAAAATGCTTTGGAATATTTACATTATATTTTTGTACAGTTATTATCATCACATTCATTATTTTTTTAATGCACAATTATCAGTTCTGGTAATTGTTAGTACTCCTAGTCAACACATGTCAATACATAAATTTTGGTATCCTTTGCAAATATTTTTTTAAAACTTAAAAAAAAAACTTTAGAGTGACTAAAACTGTTTTATTTAACACATGAGAGAATTCCTGCGCGTTTAAAAAAAAGTTGTATAAAGCTTGTTGTGGCTCCTTGGGGAGCTGTGTGATGTATGAGCGATTGCAACAGAGAGTAAATTTATTGCAAATCCAGTCTGCTTCCAGTCTGGATTTGGAAAGCCCCAGATGCATGTTTTTTTCCTTGGCTTTGTAAACAAAATACAGACACATTGGTCAAGTTAAAAACATTACAAGACATCAACAAGACACAGAGAAGCATTGGTATTAATTCTACTTGACTATTGTCAGTCAAGTATTTACTTTTATCTTTGATTTGGTCTCAACAAACTTCTGAACTATTTGCCTCTTAAGGGGCTAAATACTTCACTACATTCACCACCAATCTAGTCGCTCACTTTGTGACAGGTGATTTATTAGTGTTTTTAGTTTTGTTTTGGTTTTTTTTTTGTTTTTGCTTTTTTTGCTTAAAAGAGCTGCCTGTTGTATCTGAAAAACTGGTTGAGCAGTAATACTGACTGCAAAAGCCGTATATTGCTCCATCCATCCCACTGTGGTGTAAATCTAGCCCCCTCCTCTTCAAAAAAAATCACCCACCCATTTTAAATGTGTGTTTAAAGTGAACACATTCAGTGGGAGTGATACCATGTTAGCGCCAAACATTTGCTTTCGTTTTTCTGGTTGATTTGTAAGAGAGTTGAGAAGGCCTGCCAAATAAACAGCACAGTTTTAATGAGCATGTGCAACCCACAAGCTGTTTATCTAATTACTAATCTAATGTAGAAAAGCACAAGCCTCTCTTTCTCTCCCTCTCCATCTCTCTCACACTCCCTTTCCATACAAATGTCTGAGACTGGAAAGTCAGAAAAATCTAAACACGAGACTGAAATGATATACACTTAGAAAAAAGTGTGTTCTCAGCTTTTTCACAAAAAGTCGTAATGACTGTGTGACAGTGGATTTTTGATCATTAAATCAGGCCAGAATGAAAGAATGAAAAAGAGCACTTGCCCTTCACTGATGGGAAATGATGATAGTGAGGAACAAGCCTCGAGGCATACCTGAACAAGATAACCAGCTGCATAATTTCCTGTGCTTTAGAGGCTCAAGAAGTTCAAAGTTAACCACCTGGCACTCCACTTATGGCCTGTAATAAAAACTGTTTTCTTAAATTGCTTTCTGTTATGTTCTTCAGTGATTGCAGCAAAGCCATCTCACACTCCCAGATAAAGCACTGCTCTTTGCTCTTTGCAGCAGTAAGAAGTAAAGGAATAGAACGAACTGGAAATATGATCATACTGTAGCATGTTTCACTAAAGCAAGTACAGTTTAAAGAAAATATTAGATTAAATGTTTAGACAAAGGCAGCTGTGCTTTTGGGGATTTGTTTTAATGTTTCTCATGTACACAGAACAATGAATGGCTATTTACACTGTCACACAGAACACAATATCTGATAAAAGACTATAAATCCACAAAATAACTAAACACCAATAAAAGGTGTACCTAGTTAAAACCCTTAAATCCACAAAGACCATGGCTTTAATACAGATTCCATGATGAAGATCTGCAAAGTACGCAAAAGCAAATCTTCTCAGCAACATTAGAAATGTGCATGCGTTGCTGTTCTTGTGCATGTGTGCACCTAGGACTGAGTTTCACTGTATGTTGCCAAAGGTGTCAGTGTGTGTGAAGTGTGTCTTTGCTTGGCTCAGGGTCCTGTGGCCTACTTTTTCCTTTGCTGGCTCACCAAGGAAGTGTTTCTTCCCACAGTGAATAACCTGCCCAATCCAGATCAAGACGTTAGCAGGCAGGCATGCATACTTAAGCCAAACCTTCAGTGTTTCTGCTGTACCTCTAATGTGCTGCAAAGTGATCACGCACATCCACCGCTGCCCTCTGGTGGTTAAAAAGTGCAATTTGTGTGCAATTCTAAAAGCATGTGAAAACAACTTGTCTTTTTTTTCTTTTTTTTATGCAAGGAGCCAAATGGAAAGTTAAATTCCTCATGGAGTGGCATCAACAATTTTTTTTAACTTAATTAATTCAAAAATTAATTAAGTTCAATTAAACACCATCAATTTATGTTTTAGCCCCCATGAGTCACTAGCATGTTCTGTTTTATATTTACTGTTTTCATGTAATTTCTCTATGTGATTTACATATTTACCTGAATGACATCACTTTCTAAAGGAGTACATTCATAGAGAGTGAGAATATTGCTACATGGCAGTGCTTAAATCTATGCTAAAATTTTCACTTATTCAGTGTCACAACTCAGCATCAACCAGATTGATTTGCACAAAGTGTTCAAGGTTGTACAGCAATGACTTATGCTCCACTATGAGGTCTAATTTTTAAGTTGTACAATACTTCGGTTTGTGACTGAATACAGATAAAAATAATTGGGAAATTTCAAAATGTACTGGTATGGTGGCAAGTTAATGAGTAACCAAAAACTGCAATTCCTGTGCCTGTATGAAAATAGGTGTGTCTTTGCACTGAGTCACCATTTTTTGTTTTGTTTTGTTATTTATACTATCTGCTGCCTTATTTTTTTTTTTACTTATGTAATGAGGTCAGTTTAATTAATTCAGTTACTGACCATAGGTGTGCACTTCACATGCCAAAAAAAGCAATTCTTCATTGAAATATATGAAGCTGAGCTCAAGTAGGGTGAGGTTTGGATGTCAGAAGGTGGAGTTCAGCTTAAGCCTGTGTTTAAGTCTCAAGGTTATTTTATTTAATTTTCTCAAACACTTGGTTTTATAACCAGAGGCCAACACCAAAATGAAGAACTATTGTTTACATCAGAGTGCAGATGATGGATTAATGTGTCTCACAGACTGAGGAAAGAGGCTGTGTGAAGCAAATTAACCCCTGACTGTTTCTGTGGCCTTCATGATGCATTCTGTGACCTCTTCTTGGCCTGGTATTATTGCATAATCATCCACAGGGTGTTAAGTTTCTTCCCCTGCAGTTGTTTGTTCATTACTCGGACTATTCCTCGTTACTATGAGTGGAGGTTGTAGCAACTCTTGATGAGCCCAGAACCTCTGCTATTATTTAAAGTCAGTGTATGGAAAAAAAATCATCAAATAAAGAGATGATATCATTTAGGACAGAGGATAATCACATTTCCATTCTCATTAAGTTACTGGACATTTGTCCCTTTTTCTGTCTCTCAGGACTATGAGTACCCCAACCACCCTCAGTCTACACAGCACCAGAAGAATGACCGGTGTCCACCTCCACCCCAGATGTTGCCAGAAAGAGCCTGCGAGGTGCCGGGCTGTCGCTCAGACTCGGAGTGTGAGCGCCATAAACGCTGCTGCTACAACGGCTGCATCTACGCCTGCCTGGAGTCTGTCCAGCCGCCTCCAGGTCAGCAGAACCAGCACACAGACAACTGAACACACAGTTGTGTTTGAGTTTTAAGGTCACATAGCAGAGAGAGTGAAATGTGTGTGTGTTCTGGACAGTGTTGGACTGGCTGGTGCAGCCAAAGCCTCGATGGTTGGGGGGTAACGGCTGGCTGTTAGACGGTCCTGAGGAGGTTCTGCAGGGTGAGTACACACACCTGATCAGCCACTGAGGTCAGAAGGAAATACTTGAGACTCCAGCTGGTCAGCTTGCATGACTTTCACCTTACTGAAATTCTCATGCTGAAATGATGACACCACATCTAAGCTTTTACAAAGCCTTATAATCCCAAACAGGTTTTTATTAGGAACATTTTGGTTTGAACTTCACTTGCCATGTACTGTTGATGCAATAACATCCACAAAATGACCTGGCATATTTCAGTTTTGTGTTTTCCTATAATGCACATTATGTTGTCTGCCCACTAGCTGAGGCCTGCAGTACAACTGAGGATGGAGATGAGCCTCTTCACTGCCCTACAGGCTACGAGTGCCACATCATCAACCCAGGAAACCCTGCCGCTGGCATCCCGAACCGGGGACAGTGCATCAAGCAACGCGGCAACTCTGGTAGAGTTAAACATCTAAGCTATTTGACTGTAATAAGGCTTTGAATCCATTCACTTAATACACATTATCTCCTTACTTAATGTTATTTTTACAACTAAATCTAACAGTTTGTCTGCTCCAATGAAACTTCTCTCCCAAGTTTGTGCCTCTATAAAACACCTAGTGACAGAGAGGACAGGATGCCCAACTGTGCCAGCAGCTGTCTTTGAGTCTTGCCTGGTATCTCTCGTCAGATTACAAGCCGCTAGGTGCCAAGTTGCTCCTTTTAAATAGATCTATAAATAATATACAAATTAGAGTGACCAGGCAACTCCATAGACTGCCTCAACCTATGATTTGTGGCTGAATTTGTTGGCAGAAATATTAGCTAATAGTTTTATGAAGAAGATAAAATTTTATTTTATTTGTCTCTTAACTGTCCTGTGAGCAAGGTCTCAATAAACAATATGTGTCTGATGTATAGATTAGATGTCAGTATACTATTTTGTCTAGCCATTTTTGCCATTTTATTCACAGATGGACGTGGTCTGAGGCACAAATACTTCAAGGACTACAAGGATTACTTGGGTAAGAGAGGTCTATGTGGACAACGTGAAAACCTGTTTTATTATTGAATCAGAAATGTGGCCAATCTGCCCTAAATGATGAAAGCTTTTTTGCCGACAGGTACCAGTTCTAACAATGCAGTAGGCTACGAAAAACAACATCACAAGCACCTGGGATGAAGTATGTTTTCAGATCTTTTGAACTATCACATTAAGACCTCTGCACCTTCCTCTTCTTTCAGATAAGACATTGTGTTTTCTGTTGTATCTACTCTCAGATCAACCTGACCTCAGCCTCAGCAACAACCACAACACAACCTCACACAGCTACCCACTCCTGTTCGATCTGCTCTCATCATACCTGAACCAGGATCAGATCTGACCTTTATACCAGACCTACAGCTACTACCTCCTCTTTGCAAAACCCCATCTCTTGGCCTCATTCATGATGTCCTTTGGGAGATGAGTGTGATGTGCCTACAGTACACAGCCAAAGAAATAAGTGCTTATTCTGTCTCTCTGTGTGGTTTCTGTGAAGAAATAGAGCAGAGGGTGTTGATGGTGAAGCAGAGGTGAGGAGAACAGGGCGTACACCAAAGCTGTTTATCAAATGTCTCAAAAGGAAATACAGAACCCATGCCACTTCTTTTTTATTTCTTTACAACCCTCTCCCTCCCTATAACTCATTATTATTCTCACACAAAAAAGCACTCTCTAACCTTAAGGCTCGGTCAACAGAGAAAATCAAGAACATGTGGCCCTGTTATTCATTCTGTCTTTCTTGGAGGACGGTGCTCAAATTTCCTGATCTGAAATCTGGAAAGTTTTACAGACATACAGGAAAAATTCCAGCCAATTGTAACCAATAACTTAAGTCTTTTTTTAAAAAAATGCTATGCTAGTGTGTGGATTGTGTCAGTAACAAAGACATTGAAGCATTTGTGGATCTGTACCAAACCAACAGATGCTAAACCATGACTTCATGCTATTAAAAGAAAAAGCAAAAGAAGAAAAAAAGCCAGCTTTAGAGGTTCATTTAAGAGATTTGCAGTTTTCAAAAGGCTCCTTTCTGTGAAGAAGTAAAAATTTAACTTTTAAAAAAAAGACACCTTTACAAGAGCCTGCAGATGGCAAATGTTTGATGCTGAAGATAGATCTGTAACTAATTACATGTGTAATTCATCTCCTGAAATATATTTACTGAAGCTATAAACAGCAAATATCCCTAAGTGCAGTGTGATTTTTCAAGTATTTCATAGTTTTAAAGAGTCATACTACATAATTTCTAAACAATTCAATCTTTTTATTGAATGACACACTATCACAACCCCCTGTTGCAGTACAGACGTGATAATGAAAAAGGGCTTTTGCACAGATATTCAAAATTGATGAAAAGTTTTTTCTTCTGTGTTATTCTCCACTATATTCTAATCAGTCTTATTAATTCAGATGGTGCTTACTCTCATTGTTGCCTATAATAACAGAAGAATAAGCTGGTAACATAATAAGCTGGAGGTGTAAAAACAAAAGCTGGAACCATTCTCTATGTGCAGAACTAAAGTGATTTCTGAATGTTGCTTTCTGACTGGTGCTGTAATGTCGCCTTGTTTATTCTAAATAAAACAACATTGTTAAACTCTGTCTAAGTTTTTATGGGGGAATTTTCTGGGGGAAGACTCAGGATTAAGCAAGTTGACGCTGGTTGAACATACATGATAAATTAACAGGAGGGTCATAACAGGGGTCCTTTCTAATATGTACAGCACAGTCCACAAAAGTATCGTATGAGAGTCAAATTTGTTATCTACTGTCAAAAATTGTC
>JAPZDZ010000023.1:192631-227023 GCA_029783805.1 Acanthurus tennentii | reverse complement strand
CAGCCAATCAGCGACAGAGAAGAACAGGTGTTTGACTGCACTAATCAAGCTTTTGAGGAACACCACAGGATAAAATATGTGTCAAGCTTATGACAGGCTGATATGTTGAATTGGTTAATTTGAAGAGGATAAATAAACCTGACTGTGTCCTTTTCAGTATGTAGTTTCCTCTGGTATTAGCAGACCTTTAGAGGATAAAGAATAAAGAGACAAATCCCTCATTAAAGATTCAAACTGTATCTATTACAGGTGTTTAACTGAGTGCTTTCTCGTCTCCTTAGCTTTTTTGCTACAAATCACAGGCACATTGAGAGGGTGAACAAATTAAATCACTTTTAACTTTTAGTCAGTCTTTCAACTAGGCATATATATATATATATATATATATATATATATATATATATATATATATATATATATATATTGCAATTATACATGGTTACCATATTCAATCATAGACATGACTAACTTAGGCTAAACTCCCTCCCATTTCATTCGATTTTTAGGTTAGCCTTTTTTTATCTATTGGTTCAGTAGGCTATAGGAAATACATTTAAAAAAACAAAAACAAAAGAGAGACAGCATAATTGCACTTCAACTAATTTACATATTATCTCTTAAAAAAAGCAACTGAGCCTGTAGTTAAAGTCTTAATAAATTTACATAAGTTTGATGTATAAATAAGTTACTGTAAATAACTTTGTACAGTCAGAAAATGTGTTTTTAGCATCACCATAACTTACAATTAGCCTATGTGGAAAATGTATAGCTCAGTGGGTGACCGTCTCTCTCTCAGTCTCGCGCTCTCTCCCCCTCCTCTTTGTCAAACACTCACACGCGCGCGCAAACCCGCACGTGAGCACCTGCCTAAAAGCTGCCTCAGAAAAAAAGAACAACCAAAAAAAGGTGGGGGGATCAATTTGTCAGTGAGTACTTCGTGTTGCAAGTATAACAGCCATTGTGTTTTTGGGTAAGTCAGTGGTGACGCTTCACATCACACTGGCTGTCAGCTGCTGTCGTCACCAGTCGGAGCCCACAAGGTATAGGGCATGTCGCGAGCCGCTTCATTAGTGCCACCTTGTTGATTTATTTCACCATGAGCGCGCCGAACAAATCATCTGACAAAAGGTGAGTGCCTCATTCTTTTATAAACTTGTGGATTGTAAAATAAGCCTTCTTTTTGCTTGTTTATATTTGTTACACCTGATATCTTTGCATAATTTATTATTAATTACAAGTCGGTGTATTACAGCCTTTTATACGCATTACATATGCAAATTATCGTCAGGTAGGTTAAACATTTATTTATTTATTCATTTGTTTGTTTTTATCTTTGAGTAATTGTTGAATGAGACAAATCTAAATCAAGTGATTTGTTAGCACTAGAAATTGTCTGATTGACTGACACTTAAATAAAACAGAGAGGCTTTCATGCGCTTAATATTAGACAAACATGGCCCAGAAGGTGTCAGTATAGTTTATGGCAATGGAAAAGACTCCTGATCTTACAGCTGTGACTGTCTATAAGAGAAATCAGTTCACAAAGTTGTATCATCTAACATTGTGTTTTCCTGGTGAGTTTCTCATATCTTTAAGGTTAAGGCCAGAAATGGCTGCTTTGTTTGCACAATTTACTATACTTTAATGCAACAGCATTTGCATTATAGTTTCTGTGCATATGCATTATGCCTTATGAAGAATCATATTAAACTCATATATTTTTTTCCTCATGGACAGGATTAGCTCCAAAACTAAGCTGGACAGGCTAATGAAGGAGCGAAAAGGCACATTTCCACTTCTTATCAAGGTACGGGAATAGCTATTCATTTTGGATAAATGTATAATATGTCAATATTAAAACTGTTTACTAAGTTTTTGCCTCACAACTTCAGTATATCACTCTGAGTTATAGTGGTGGCCATGAATTTGTGTGACTAGCAACCCTATACCCCAAGCTGATCTGCAGGCCATTAAATAAATGTTATTTGGGTAATTGTGTGCACTCAGCAGAAGTGATTTATTAGGATACATACTCTGCCTTGTGATGTTCTTGGCCTGCAGATCTGAGAGAGGTGCCCTTCTCCCCTTTGCAAATGTTGAGAGAGCTAACTGTTCTACCCTGAGCCATTATAAGGCCACATACAGTACCTTATCTGAGGTCCCATGCTTTGACACCACCTGCGGTTAACCCAATCATCTCTTCTTCCTGGAAAGTACCATAGCTTTCAGCTCTGCCCTACAAGGACACATTCACGCAGCACTGAGCTGATTCGCCCCCTCCCTTCCTGTGTAGAGGGATTAGAGTGTTTCAAAACCCCTCGAACCTCCCTCACTGGGCTTCTATAGGACCCTTTTTTACTTACGGTTGATTAAACTTTTCATTCAGTTTGTACCTCTTTGCCATTAGGCTGGGCAAGCCAGTGAAGCAGGTGTGACTGAAACCCTTTGATGTGAAAAATATTAAAAGACACTGCTCTTCGTCTCAGTCTGAAGCTACCTGGGCTCATGGGTTTATTCATACTCTATTTATAATAGAGCCGTTTGATGAGGAAACAGATGAATAGGGAGGGAGTATTATGTAGAAATGGGACATGAGGGACATTAGATTCAGATAATAGTAATAATTGAATGGTTGCCTTTTTTGTGTGTGTTTGTGTGTGCAGGTGGTGAGTGAAAGAGAAAGGGTGGGACTGTCTTAATGGCCAACAAAAGTCACAACAATAATCATGACCGTTGTCAGTAAAATACAGGATCCAAAACTGCTCGGACTTGTTCTGTCTCACGTGTAGAATACTTCATACTGCAGGGTGTGTTGGCCATATTCCTTAATGCCTAATCCCATCATGGTCATTTTATATGCTTTGATCTCTGCACTTTTGAAAAAGCCCCCTCACAGAGATATTCTCATCCATTAGCAATAGCACTGCCAACAGGTTGTTAAGCCAAAAGACACTCGAGATAAGAAGAGTGAAAATCTTTGCACATCAGTGAGGAATTGGAGAGAGCAGAATCTAGGGCATAGTTTGAAGCTGTTAGGGTTTATACTGTGAACTGACTCCATTCTCAGGGTGTCAGTTCAAAAGATTTTCTCCATCCCTAAGTTTGGAGAGCATTTGCGTCATTACAAAGTACAGACGCAAGCAGCTGCTCTCAACAGACGCACCGTACCCCCTCAAGATGTGAAATGCCTTGAGACTTTAGCAGGCAGTGTGTTTTCATGTTTGCAGCTTTTACGCAATATGACTCACTACTGAAGTGCACCTTTGGCATTCAAGCCTTCGTTTGTATCAAAGAGCTGTGAGATCCTTCCACTGAAGTGGTACATTATGTTGTGTGCATATATATGGGTTGTTTTTGGTTTGCTCATTGGCTAAAGAGAAATCTTGAAACTTTGGGCCACAATATTAATACTGCGGTAGGTATGCAGCACCGATGTATGGGAGCTTTTATGGAAGATTGCACTTTCTGTCAAGGGATTTAGTAATTCTAATTTCAGAGCTCTTGACATTTTTTTCTACTTTATTACTTATTAACTTATTAGTATTTTTTCAAAACTTATAGACATTAAATTTACAATGACAAAACATTGTATAGCTACCAAAAGGGGCTAGAGCCAGTGAGTGTTTGGTGTTTTTGCCTAAAAGTGATTTTAAAAATTAATTGATAATCTGTCATTTATCAATGCTATCAATTCTCGAAAGCCCTGCATAAACAAACGTTATTACGCTCTGTTAGATCGTGATCTTAGTGCACTTCATGACTTGCTCTAGAGTATTGTTTAGCCAGGCAGGCCCCATGCACCTGCCCCCCCGCCCAGACTGGAATAGGGAGTGTGCCTCCCCCATTATTCTGATGAACCCTGCCCCTGATAGGGTTTCTCATCACAGCTTTGTCCCCTGTTGACACCGGACCCCCCGAATTAAAGCCAGTCATTTAGAGAGAGAGAGAACTCACCTCTGCCGAATAACATGCTGATATCAGTGTCACTGAGCGCAGGGTTCACACTGACACTTTACTGTGCATCAGCCTCACGGTAAAGTGTCATATTATATTATAAATATATTATATATTATTATAAACTACCTTACAGTTCTTTATAATCACCTCTCTGCTTCTCTCTATTTCTGCATGTGTGTGCGTAACATTGTGTTGTCACGCGTGCATTTGAAATTGTGTCCATGCTTGCGGGCATTCATGTGTGCCAACAGAAAGGCCTCTGCTTGTTGTCTGGGCGGTCACATGGCCACATGCTTCTCAACATGTGAATCTCCATGCTGTGTTAGCACCATAATAGACCCATGCGTAGCAGCATCCTCTCAACTGTGGATGTTCAATTGGTCCCAAACAGTTTTACACTGCCAAGGTTGAGCCTACTTGTGCTCCCGTGTCACAGCTGTAGATTTTCAGGTCGAGGACGTGTTGTGGTGCTACTCCAGGGGGTACAGCTGGACTAGGACACTCCCCAGTCCGATAAACATTAATTGGACTTACAAAGAATGCTGGGTACACAGCCACCCAGGGAGTTTTTGTTAATGAGTGCCTGACTTGGTTGCATGAGGTGTCTGTTTTTCTTTAACAGTGATTCATGCAATACAGAGCTGCTAAACTGGGTATGCCAACGTCCTCCCCCGTCGCACTTTCTCCCTCCATCTCCATAGGCTCAGCAGCTCTGTTGTGTAATAATGTGTGAGGTCTTATCTAAAATATTATTATATAAGAAGATCCGGTTGTTGTTGCCTTTTCTCATGCATGATACTACAGCATAATGCAAGATTTTGAGCCTTTTTTTTCTTGGAGTCAATCCCCAAATAATAGCACCACTACAAGGTACAATAATATAAGCTACAACTAAAGTATAAGATAAGTATAAAATATTACCCTTTTAACATATCTAAAGTTTTCTTTTACAAGAGTTGGAAACAATGATCAGTTCAAATCAGATCAGTCAGTTTGCTAGTTGCCTAATTTATATTAAATAAATTCCGGGGCAGTTCTACTAAATATTTACCAGGATGCACAGGTTACCTTTTATAATCATAATTTATCTATTCTATTCTTTGTATTTCTCAGGTAATAATTTTTTAAAAAAAATAATTCTACATCAAAACATTAAACAAATGTAGAAATTAACAGAAGAGTTCAGCAAACTTTTCCAGTTGTTCATTGATTTTTTTTTTTACTGTGTCCTGGAAAACAATGAGTATATAAAGTAATTACCATGAATAAGAAAATTGATTTTGTCCTCTAATCATACGGACTGATAATAATGTTACATAATTCTGATCACAGTAATCAGGATTAAGCTTTTAATCGTTCCTTCGTTGGTCTCACAGGCTGCAGTGTGCCAGTATATACCTGTAGCATCTGCCTGGCAGGTAGATTATACCTGAGCCTTGGATAATAAAGCCATTAGAATCTAAGACGGGATCTCCTTTACAGACTTCATCTGTCCACTGTGTTTTAACAACACTGTGTGAAACATTAGGGCCCCTTGTATTTGGCACCGGTCTTCATTGTCCACATCTGCCTCGTATGTCATCAGATTAAATGCTGCAATTTGCGCTAATTGTTTTAATCTGAAAGCAGTGCATTGTCTGTGTCAAGCTAGGTCAAACGTAGGGTCTTTTGTATCCAAGTGGCGACAAAAGCGGATCACCTTGCGAAGCTGTTGTGGAAGGTGACAGGAGAGTTAGTGCTAATGGGGTCAAAAGCAGTGCCGACAACTCTCATTTTACCTGGGTGACAAAGCTCACCTGTGCCAATCACCCGTAGAACCAAAGAGACAGACAAAAGCTTTCAGAGGTCAGAGCGATGGGATAGGAAACGATGGAAAAAGCAATAACCCATTTGTTTCAGCAATAACATGATGGATTGTGAACAGTAAATAGAGAAGTTGCTCAGACTTGCCTAGAGCAGAAGCCTTTTTATTGAATCACAGATTGTTTTGATGAATGACAATTGGCAGAATAGAGTGCAAAGTAATGCTGATATGTGAATTCAGCTGTACACCCCACATGAGAGCAAGTCAAAACAACATTTTCTGTGCAATGAAGAGACCTTAAGAAAGCACAGCAAATTAAAAAAATGAGATGACAATATATTTATTGCAGTGTACTTTAATAATGAAGTAAATACATTTATATATATTGAATTCATAATTTGTTATTTTTTATCAGCACTACACAGACATAAATGTTTTGGTAATTGTATATATTTTTGTAAGTTTAGATCTGGAGAAACACCAGATTTCTCTTCTGGATCTCAAGCTGAAAAGAGATTTTGATTCATAGAAACCAACATTAGAGCTATGTGAAGGCAAGGTGTGTGGCCACGGGGTTGCCAGAGATGCCAGGACATCATCACTCACACAGGTCTGGCTGCATGAGCACTTCTCCTCCATCCTCAGGTTCTCAACCCCGCCAGGGCAGAGTCTGGGGCATTCAGGTCAACACCTGCATCGCACATGATAGGGGCTAAAGCCTGCAGTGTTCTGAGAATATTTAGCACTGAAACCTGTGACACACATTTTGGTTATAGAGACAGGCTTGGGGAAATATTATACACACACACATGCTCCTGTGCAAAGTTTGACTCCACATCTACTTCAGCTTTCTCGTAAGTGGGCCAGTTATTTCACTGGATTTGCTTTATTGTAATAACTGCGACGTCCTGTGTGGGGAGCACAGCCAAAGCCAGAAATGGGGCCCTGGGTCGGGTCTCACTCCAGGGATGGGAAACAGCAGATCTTAGATGAAAGAATGATCAATGAGGTAAGACTTCCAAGGCTGAGTCGATTTTAAAAGAAAGTTTTCTGAATACAGTGCTCTAAAAAAAGAAAAGCCTGAGGTGTTTTAAGTAGAGGTTGAATAAGGAGCAGCTGTTGAAACTTCCTACCTCTTAATGTGTTTCGGTATTAAATATTTAGTTTTTCTACATCATTTTTGTTTTGTATGCTAAAAGAACTAATGGAATGCCAAATTAGGATGCAGCATCACTGAAACTGTGCAGGACATTAGTGAACTTCTCACAGTATTACTATGCAGACAGTTTTAATATGTTCATGCTTTTGCCATCAGACACAGAAGGAATTAATTAAGGTAAGATTTCTGAGTCCCCTTGCACAAAATGTTTGGGTTTCATTTTTTTCTTCACTGGAGAGTCTTGGAAAGTTAGGACTTTTCTTATAACAGCCATTCTACCCGACACTAAGACTGTAATGCCAGCATGCGATTTTCGATAAATGCTTTGCAAAAAGATCTAAATTAATCTGGCCTCATCTTTATCTGACTGTGGTGCAAAGAAATCACAGCAATGTTGAGATACAGCAGCAAACATAATTGACTGCTCTTAGCACGCGTAATAATGTCTGTGTCACTGGAAGTCATTTGTTTTTATTCTGCAATTGGACCAAAAAAATGAGGATTCCATCAAGTTTTTTTGGATAATGGGATACAGGATTAGTTGAAAGGTCTGTATTTTACACTAGGTTCAACAGTGAGAGATTATTTTTTCAGACTCTCTGTTAGGGAAATGGGAAACGACTATTGTTCATAATACAACGATGGTCCAATCATCCCTGAACAAGGCCAGGGAACGTGACCTGCGGCCCAATTCTGGCATTTTTGTGACTGTCTGGGTCTCTGTCTGATAAAGAAGGCAGACAGGAAGTGCTCAAGTGACTGTCTGCTGTTATTACATTTTATAATGTGTCATGAGTTATAGGCCATCCGAGGATTATTTGTATTCTGTATATAGGTGATCTCAACCTGTCTCTGCAGTTAAAACAAACATGAAGTAGTAGGTCAACTTCTACCTCCATCACTTACTCCACACAAACACACCTGCAAATATAAAAGACTGGTTTTAGATTATGGAAAAAATATAGGTCTGTCTATGTCAGTGTATGTGACAAAAGCACAGAGGTTCAAGCTAAGAAGCAGAAAGATTAATATTTAAAATATAAAGCTAAATTATTGTTCTCAGTGTTATCTTTTAATTTAAAGAAGAAACATATTGTGATAATGAAAAATGAATGGTTGTTAATTGCATTTCAGTTGTACTTGCAGTTTTAAAAGTTAATTTCACCCAATCACTAAAATTGTCTAAATTTCTTATTTATTTTAAGTTTTATTTCATCCAAATACTTATTTTTAATGATTTGCAGTTTTAAAGGTTTTCCACATCTTTTATACATAGGGTTTACTTTTTTAATGCAGCATTACAGCATTAGCTATCTAACACACAGCATTCGCACTGTAAATTCTTAAAAAATTAAACAAGAAATTACATTCTCTGGTTTTCGTCTTCTTTTTCCCTTTAACATCCCCTGCCGTGAACTCTAAATAACTATCTTAAAGTGCTGCCGTAACGTACGTGCACAGTGGCACGATTCCCAAAAGTAGAGTCAAAACACCTCAATCGCCCCCCGATGGCTAGATGTAAGTTTGGGAAGCGCTTGATTTGATATGCAGCTGAGTTTTGAATGAGCAGAGCACACATTTTAAACATAAATGTTGCTGTCAGTTATCTTAGTTTAATTGTGGAAGCCCAAATCCTTATTGTTGTTAATATTTGAGTAATTCTGCAGGCCTACGACAGTATAGAATTCTCCTAAATGAAGCTTTGCAGCTAACTTAAAGGTAGTTCAGGGTAAGATTGTGACTTTGGTTTGTTTAACCTTGACAGAGCTCCACTACAATCAAACACTTACATTGCTGTTGTTGGACATGAGATGAATTAAGGAGTTTGTTTTTCTCTTTCAACCTCTTTACCATGGTGAAGTGAGCCTCTCCACATGGCTAATGAGATTTGGCTTGGCCTGAGCCCTTCTTAATTTTCAGCTGTGTCCACATCTACAACTACACACACACACATTCACACATGTAGAGATTTACTCCAACAAAGAAACACACACACACACTCACACAAAATCACTCAGTCCTTCCATAGAACCATGATAATAAGGCAAGCAATCATAATTTGACCTGACTGTTATTTGTTCATTATGATGACAGCTTATTGAATTTGTTCTCATAATACATTGACAGTGTACTGGTGTTTTATCAGCTCAGATTGTTGCAGTACGGTTAGTTGAGTCAGTCGCCTCTGTACAAAAAAACGATCCCTCTGGCACTGAGCTCCCTTATAGATACCTTCATCCATTCCATCCATAATCTATAATAGCTTATCCTTTGTAGGGTCCTAGAGGTTTACAACAGTTTATGTTCATATTTACAGGGAGATTTTTGAAAACAGGGTTTTCCCTCTCTCAGTCTCATGAAAAATCCTGTACACACAAGCACAGTTTTAAATAAATCTTCATCCACATAAAATGCAAAACACAAATAAAGCACTGTCATGAGCACCCAAACCAAAGGAAGATTGGCTCACTTTAACTCCAGCTCCGCTTTTATAATTTTAGCCTCAATATGTTTTATTTATTTTTATCATGGGCAGGTTTCATCTTTTTTTTCCTTAACTGGCAGAAATTGGCTTCTATAGAAAAAAATATCTTTTGTAAAGTGGGGAGCCTCCATCAGGAATTTTCCTGGTGCTCCACATTAGCCTCTCTGAATGTAAACCCTAACCATTCTGGCCAATCAGAAAACTCAAAAGATCTCTGCCATCAAACAAAAGTGGTACTGAGAGACAATCTGTTATCACAAGCTAAAATGCCAATTTACCAGTCTACACAACAGCACTGTAAAAAAAAATTTCTGAATATCATCACTCTGGCCAGAGTTTTCCAAAAGATCTGTTTCAGTGATCCAGAACTATGTTTGTGTGTGGATGAAAGGCCAAAAAAGGCTCAAAAAATGCTTGATAAATACCTGTGTTTGAAAAGCATTAGAGTCCTCAGTTAACCTGCACATATTTGGACTATGTGAAGATGCCAGAGGAAGTGCTGCCCTAAATAAGAACCTATTTTTAGCAAAGATTTTAGTTTTGAAATGAATCTTAATTACCACAATTGAGTAAAACAGAGAATTGACCCCAATCATGAGTCCTTATCATATGTAATTCAAGTGAAGTGTTTGTTTTAGTCTTGGTCCACGGAATATTCATTCACAGAAAGCAGAATAAAAGACTGAAGGGAATTTTGTCATTAATAATTTGTCAATTTTGCACTTTTCTCCTGACCAGTTTCTATTGCTGAGTGCCATTAGCATGTCACATGTAAGTCACAATGTGTCTGAGTGTGTCTAAGTGTATGTACTTATAACCCTGACCCATAACTCACATGATGACATGTCGTCACTGAGAAAGCCTGTGCGTCTAAAACTGTAGATGCTGCTGTCAACTCGCCTGCCAGGCAAAAACTAAACACTCCATTCTGTCGAACTGAAGGAGAGTCAGTCTCTGTCTGTTTTGGCTTGCAACTCAATTTGCTTCAGTTTGCCTCGTCTGGCACCTGGCAGCGATTAGCCAGGACCCAACAGAATGTATGGCAGCAGGTTATGGCCTTCTAAGATGAGGTAATTTGGCCCTGCTTTGACTGAGTATCATCTGGCCTGGTATAGCCCGTCCAACCACCTGCTGTTCACTCTGTCCAGATCTGGCCTGGCAGTTCAAAGACGCAGAAAAGGTGTGGCACCGAGAGAGACCAACAGCCTGTCAAATGACGGTTATAGTTTATTTTTGAGCCATGGATTGAATATTGTAAATACAAAACATAAAAATGTGTAGGTAGAAAGAAGATACAGCAGCTACCACTCTGTGACATATAAGCATTGAGACTGGCTGACAGGGCTGTAATGAAATACAGTAGCCTGGTGGGCCATGCTACAGAAATAGCAATGAGTTTCCTGTCACCAAAACAAGGTGATTTACAGATTTTATTTTTGGTTGAGGGGTAGAATTCATTTGAGCAGAGATACTTGTGGTCACTAAGAGAATTTGTCCTTTGGTATGCAAACATTTAAAATGATTTGCTGCACTGTAACCTACCTGATGACTCTTGCTTAAATAGAGAGTCGGTACTTTATCATGTTTTAGTCACCTCTGGTAAATCATTTAATCACTGACAATGACTGAAGAGGTTCGGAGAGTTAATTACAACACGGTGCCCCCCCCCCCATGGCTAGTTACAGTATAGAGCTCACATTGTGCTCTGCTGTGGACTCTGCAGTTTCCTGCTTCTGTGTGCAGCAGGCAGGAGGCCAGGGGCAGCCTGGGTGTGGTGGGATTAGCTTTCACCTATGAACTATTTGTCAGCAATACTTTAGCAGCAGGGGTTTGTTGCAGCAGAAAAGCAGGTGGAGAATGGTAGGAGAGATGGAGAGGGGATGAGAGGTTGGAAGTGGGAGGTCGCAGCCCTGTTGGCTGTGTCTCCATGATACAGTGGCAAATGAGTAGGCAGAGGAAAGTTGCAGGTGTCTGTTGAACCCCATGAGGCCTTTTGGAGCTGCACCTTGTCCCCATTTGACATCCGCAACCTCATCAAGAGGCCACCTGGGAAGACCATTGAATCTGTATCTACAGTACCCCTCTCTGTCTCTCTCTATTCCCACACTCCCCCACCCCTCTCCCAACCTGCACTCCCAGAGGCCTCCCTTACAGGAAGCTAAGTGCCAGGCCCCTGCTGCTGTGTCTCTAGCTCAGGATGGGTCCCTTGATGAGTCCCATCCATACGTCACTGGCAGCAGCAGCAAAGATAGAGAGCACTCCCTCACCGATTATAGCAACAGCACAAAGCAACAGCATCCTCTCACTGTCTGTTTGCAGCCTGCCTCTCTACACCGTCTGTATCCTGGAGCAGAGGAAAAAGGTTTGGACCAATCTGATGAGGAGGAGGACAGCAAAAGGGAATTGAAGTCTTAAACAACCAAAATGTAACTGTATTATCATATGATGCAGCCCAGAGTGCAGTGGAAACAGGACAACAATGGAAAGTCAAAAAACTGAACTTGGCACCACCAAAGTTCTGTTAACTTCAAGAAGAATTTCACTTCGGCAAATGGAGTCGAGGAGCAACATTCTGACTTACACTTTCTAGGCTAAAAGCATCAGGAAATGCAGGCCAGGCATCCTCACCATATTCCTTTTTCCTTCTGAGTGCATTTTGTCTGATCCCTGACCTGCTGAGTAACTACCTCCCCTCTGGCTACAAATGGTGTCTGGAGACTAAGGTGGGCTTCAGGGTGTGGTCGTGGCAGCATGGGGGAGATGTACTATGTGGGAAGACGGGACTTCACCCGCCTGCTGTTGTTTTAGCCTCCAGGACTGCTGCTGGGGCAGGAAAAGAAGGGTGCAACCTGAAGAGTGTTTGGAGGTAACAGAGGCAAGGAAGGCAACAATATCTTCTTCTATCTGCATGCACACACTCACTCTCTTTATATCTCCCTCTTTTGTTTTTGTATTTCCTGTTCTGAGCACCTAAGTTTCTATTTTTAGAATCGCTCAGCCTGGCACAGTCCTTCTTGTTTTGACTAATGTCAGACCCACATAAAACTGTGACGGTTTGTTGCATGAATTTCAGGTCGTCATGGTGAGATGTACTGTATCTGCATTGTTTGCTCTAGTTGCTTTTCATCACTGGTGCGTTGTCACCTGGGTGACAAAATGCACACAACATAATGATTCTCCCAGGTGAGCTGTGAGGCAGACCTGCTCACAGTTTTACAAAGTTCTACCTGATCTCTTCTATATTCTGCAGATACTGTAACAGTTCAGAGACGGAGTATGACGTCAGATTTTCTATGTCTCTCAATATTAAAGGATTTCTTGGCAGTTTAAATAAACACTTTACTTTTTTCTTGCTCAAGTTTGGATGAGACAGTTGATACCTTTCGTAGATGAAGTCAAGGCCAAAAGCCGTTTGTTTAGCTTTACTTTAGGATTGAAAACAGTAAGAAGAAACTTGACTGGCAGAGTTTAAAGGTGAAAAGGTCCTTACCATGAAATTTACCAAGACACCAGCAGAAAATCTGGTTTCTACACATTATTAAATAAACATGATATTGATATTAGTGAGTTTGAGATGTGCTGTTAGGCAGGTTTGCTAAGACTGAGAACAGCCAAGCTAGCTGTGACCTCAATTTCTACTCCTTATGCTATGCTAAGCTAAGCTAACCTGCTGCAAGCTATATTGCTTTAAATTTAGCACAAAGACATAAAAGAGATATTAAGTTCATCTAGGCCTAACTCTTTGCAAGAAAGTAAAAGTGAAAGCATGTTTTTATAAAAAGAAGTGAATGAACTGACTGTGGTTCACAGTCATATTCACCTTCTCCTCTCATGCACCAGTACAGCAACAAGATGAGATGCAGAGTGCTGTGTTATTTTGTCTATAATATGACATCAAAGAAGCATTTTATGAACAAGTTCGGCCTAGTCTGTTCTGCCCCGACTGACATGCAGATCTTATCATTAGGATCGAACCAGATTCAAAGGAGCTTTCACTTTCTAGGACTGTCCCCTTTCTCCATCTTCTTGTCCCTTGTTTTCTTTATCTCCTGAAAGACCACTCCACCAGCAGGGGCAGATCACACTCTGGGCTCAGCAGAAATACCAAAATCACATTTCAAACTTTGCCTGCTTGTTAGCAGCAGCTCTCATACAGCTCCAGTGATTTAACTTAAACATTTATCGTTTTTTATTGTAAGGTTTTCTTCTTGAATTCAACAGCAAAATGGGAATAGATTAGAGTATAATAAGGATGTAATAAAAAGGGCAAGACTTCATCTCATCTCCTCCCATCCCAAGGCTCAGTCTGATTACTGAAGTAGCCACCTCTATTGCATAACAGCTGTCATCTAATCATATTCATCTCCTGTACTCATGTCCTTTATCGCATGGAGCCACTGAGTTGTTCCCTCTGCAGAGGAGATTACTCAATGGAAAACAATCTGTGACACAATGTTCATGCTGTAATGTTTGTTCTCTTGTTACAAGATGCGATTTCACATATCGCTGTGTTAGGAGGAGGCCTTGGGAGTCTTTAAACTGAAGTATGAATGTTACTTTCTGCTCTCTGAGTTAAGAAAAAATGCTCATCCTTTGGTTGTATGAAGTCCGTCAACACAGGTGCATGATTCAAGAAAAAACCACGGTCATTTTAAAAAACAGATATCTTGTCTATCTTTGTATTTATTTGTCTCTGATGACTTGACCTTTACGAGAGTTCTTTTCATGAATGTTGACCCTGTATTGTCTCCTTTGACAATCGTGCTGCCATTTAAAAAAGGGCTATTTTTGTATGAAAAGTAATTTGGATCTGATGAGATCATCCAGCCTGTGGAAGCTGCCCTCTCACTATCTGTTTTCACATCATTAAACACTTTGAAATGCAAGGTCAAAGCAAAATGAGGAAGTAATATGTGGATCTCAAGCAGAAAAGCTTAGCAAAAAGGGTCTGTAAACTATTTCCCGACTTTTGACGCTGAAAGGTTTACCATGGCTTAACATGACTGATATATTCAGCAGAAGCTGGTCCTTTTAAGCATTTTAAAACTGTTATTTTTAAGTAATTAAACTCTGTTAATTTGGCGATGAAATGGTTGTCTCCGGTGAAGCCCAGTTTAAAAATTATTGCCAGTGTTTTCTTGAATGATACATCTTGCAATCCGATGTATTGTTATTAATATATTCCTTTTGATATGTTGCGGGCTATTAGAGTGCAAACAGTGAACAGTGAGAGTGCATGACACGTTTTGGACAGTGGAGACCCTCTCTGAAGCTGAGTTTGCGAACGTGCAGTCTACATAACATGTTTTCTGTAGAGCGACCACGCGTGAGACGTGCGTGCGTCGGTGTAAACCCTCAGCGTCGGCGTTGGAGAGTCGCATCAGTCACACAGCGTGCTGTAGGTGGACGAAAGCAAACGGTTAAAAAACAAATCTATATCGGGACAGCCCCAGCTGTCAGCGGCAGAAACCTGAACAGGTGGCACCTGCAGTGTCTTAGCAGTAAGCGTCAAGGCGGAGAGACCCTCGACAGCTTGCCTCGCTCACTAATCTTCTCTCTGACGACAGCGCATTTACCCCGCGCGCGTAAAACTAGGAGTACGGCAGGCTGTGGTCTGTGGATCTGATCACTCATCAGGATTGTACTCACCAGTGTTGATTCAGTCAAGTTGGACTTGTGTCTTGGAAAGTGTATTTCGGTTTCGAGGCTGAACTGAGATGAGTTGGATACAATGACTCTTTGTCATCAGTGTTGGATTTTATAATTTCTCTTGTCTTTGGATTGCCAAGCGACTGTAAAGACTTAAATTAATAACACAGCATGTTGCCAGAAATAAACAACAAGGTGAGATACTTCAATTTGATATTCCTGTTGTCAGTCTTGATGTTGATTTGCAGTGCCACTGTTGTTTATATTCAAAGTCTATTCAAAGGCAATAGGGGAAATTAATTACACTGATTTTTTTTAATAATGACTGGTCATTTATTCAATTAGAGCTTTTTTTCATTGTTTTGCCATGCTTTCTCTTCTATAATGTCATTTAATAGGCTATTCATTAATTGTGAACATGCATGTTCCCTATATTGTTGTCTATGCATAAGAATTTTTTTTGCCTGGATACAGGGCGTCATTCCAGGCTAATTCCATTTTGGGAAAAACCCTCCATAGATATCCATTTACAATGATAAAATAAAATAAAATTTTAAAAAATTATTGTATTCTCACTTTTTATCTTTATCGGACCTGGCCAAGAATGGGAAGTAATTCTAACATTGGAATTATTTCAGTTTCTCCTTTACAAGTTATCCCGATTTGAATGCTTATTTTTTAGTCCGCCCCCTTTCTCCTGACTGCATGCCAAGTTATGATGAATCCTGATCTGATCCATTTCTATTTCAGTCGTTGTTTAGCCTACTTATTTCAGTGTTTGTTGTGCTGACAGATTCTGTAAGTCTATATGTGCTCTGGTATATTCTTTACACCTTACATGGAAACTGAAATAAAATTAACCCTTGCTGTTTTTGGATCTTTTAGGGATTTCATCTTTATTACTGTAACAGAAGTGTAAGGTTTGCAATGACAAACTAATCATCCTAGGGATTAACCCTCATTTTGATCAGATTGATTGATCAGTGAGTATGACAGGGCAGCGTTATTATACATTGAAAGATGCACGCCTGACAGCTTAGAGTGAGCACAGTTGTACCGTTTGTTGATGTTGACCCTCAATTACTCCTGCTTTCCTGATTCTCTGACCAGCTGACCCTGGAAAACTGACTCTAAATTAGCCTAAGCTGCCCTCACACACCTGCTGGGTTGATCCAGACCCCTAGTTACACAGATACAGAGTCAGCTCCATTTCTATGGTTTGTTTTTATTTTTTTGTGCAGGACTCTCTTGGACATGAAGAACAAATGCCCTCTTCATGCATTTTTCATTAGTGTATAAATTAAATTAATTCATGTGTAAGTATCACACAATGAAATTATTTCCAGCTCTGTGTTTAAAGTATTATGTCATTTGCTCTCTTGTGCAGACCTGAAGGTACAGATCACACTGCTATGATTAAATCTGTGCCCCCAGACAGCTGTGGTAATATATATATACACACATATATATATATATTCACCCTTAAGAAAATGTCGTTATGTTTAATTAGCAGAGGTGAGACTTAAAGAAATGTGCACAGTTATTTCCTAAAAATAGCTCCACCAACTTAAACTCTCACGTCCATTTCATGGATTGTGATTATGCCAGCTTTAGATGTTTCAAATACAGACTATCATCCATCACAGTGGAATTAAAGGTCACAGTCCCTTTTTTTTTTCTATGGCTCACGGGCACATGTTATGATGTCACTGGGTTTCCACTGGCTCAGTGCTCATTAGCCAGGCTTACAGCAGATCTTCACAGGTGATGTTTTTTAGAAGCCAACCTGTCACATTGACCTACATGGCTCCTGCTGTCACTCACAGTGCTGCTGGGATTGTAACATGACTAGATCATTGTATCCTACCCTACTTTGGCTGTGTGTTATTTGTCCTACTGGAGGATTATATTCACTTAAATGTAAAGAGCAAAGCAATGTTCGCACTCAACAACTTTAATGCGGTACCTAAAAATTTGTATAGCAGAGGCAAGTTCAGTGCCTCATCATCCTCTGAGCTTGTGGAGATGAGTCAATAAAACTCCTCCTCTCTCTGAAGGAGACTGTCGTGACACTGATCTGATGTTGCTTTTGCTTCTCAATCAGTGTAAAAGTTAAGATTATGATTGAGAAACTGTGTCCTATTCCGCACCTGTGGACAAAACCCCACCCAGCCCGTCTTACCCCCTCCCCTCGCCTTCCTCGACTACCGTGCTGGCAGAGTTTAGCACGTATCCCCATATGGGGTTAAGCTTTATTTCACCCATATGGTGTCACCAACGCAGCTGCTCGCTCGCTCACTCCCTGATTAATAAAGCACGTGTGAGTTGACTTGGTCTTGGAGAGAAGCGTGCAGAATTATCCAAATGTCTGTGGCTCTTTTTTTGTTTTTGCTTTTAAATTTGGAACCATGCAGTTTTTTTTGTTTTTTTTTTTTTAAACAAGTTTCATAGTTTCCCTTTAAACATCAAGGCGAGTGAATCTTCAGCGTGCACAGGCCTGGAGGCACGTGTCCACCCAGTACCATACACATGGATGTGCACATGTGCATACACCTGCAGAAACCAGCATGTACACAGAGAATTCTGGATCAGTCTTTCTGAGATTTAGCAGGGTTTTCTGCAGAAGTAATCTATTTTAGGATCATCGTGCATTATTTCAGTCTGGCTTCAGCCTTGATAAGCTGCTCACAGGCTGTGTGTTTCTGAAGAGAGTGGTGAATCCAGGCAGCATGAAAACAAGAAGCTATTTCTTAGTGATTTGACATGACTGCTTTACTATCTTTTGGTGTAAAATGATTCTTTCATCTTACTTTGAAGATAACATGCTTTGTACTGTATTTAAAACCACTACACAAGGAAAATATATTTATCCCACAGAAACAGAGAAAACCTATGAATACGTGACCACAGCCTTTTTTTTAGGTGTATTTTATGAATTGCTCTCACTCCTCCCACAGACATCACGACCAGAGGCCTTCCCTCACCCTCACAGACTCCCAGCAGAAAGCAACCGCCTCGGAACAAACCGACCCTGCTCGCAGGTCAGCACTCCTTCTCTGTAAGATGCTACAGCAGCTGATCCCAGACATGCTGTATCGACAAAGCCATCTTTTCTCTTAATGTTGGAATTATTTGACCAACACCTAAAATCCCTACTTGAGGGAAAACATCCCCCCTTTATAACCTCACAATTCAGGTCATCTATACTGACATTTATTTACACAGCTTAGAAAAACATGGATGTGACTGTTCACATCTGTCTGCACATATGTAATCATGTAGTGTAACACATTACATATTATATAAGTGCATCTTACTAAAGCAGCATGCCTCTCAGTTATGTACAGGCATGTTACTGTGTTTACCTCCTCTGCCTGTCGTGGCAGGTGCTTGCAACTATATTTAGCCCTATCTCTATGCGTCATACCCAAGTTGGCAGATCATGCAGCAGCTCCTCACACATGAGATGAAAAATAAAAAGCTATCTACTGTATAAATATGGCTGTTTTTTTCTGGAATGTAATTAATATTTAATATAAAAGAACTGATATTGCTAATGCAGCACATTGCTATTGGCTAAAAGATAGCACACAGGATGAAGGCACAGCTCTGTTTTGAATTTTTCCTGCTGAAATTGGAGTGGAATTGCAGCTCTTGAAGTTGCACTGTAAATCTCTTTTGACATAGATGCCTTTTTATAGGATATCTAATTTTTTCCTTTGAGAGCTTGGCATTTGACAGAAGTCTAATTTTGTCCATTATTTCCAGAGCCTGTCAAGGCTGTGACACATGTAATCGTGCTCTCAGAGCAAGCAGGATGTCAGTCAGAGAAAAGCAGGTTGTTGCTCTTCACCTCCCCCACAGGGCCGCCACAGACAGGGCCTGTCAGCATCCGGCCTCACAGGCTTTGTCCCGATTTCTCTTACCCTGATCAGTAATTCCAGCCGCAACCTGCTGGGGGTCCTGGTCACCTGAGCCACCACAGACACATACATGTGAGAGGGATATAGATCACACGCCATGAACACAAACCAAATCTGACGTGGTGCAGCCTGAGAAAAACGCAACTCATGAAAAAATGAAAGGGACTGTAACAAGCTTGTAGCTACAGTGTGAAACAAAAAATGCATTTAGAGTATACACTTGTTGACCTGATGTGTCTTGCTGCTTTTTTTGTGTGTTTACAGCTGGGAGATGAAATTGATCCCAAAGACCCCCTAGCTGTGAAAGATGGGCAATGTCTTTGTTGGCTTAATAAAACAATCTAACTTTATGTCATTTTGATGACAGTTTGACATCATCGAAGTCTTCCAGATTTTAAAAACTTGACTGAAAGATCTTCTTCCTTCCATCATCTGATCCCCTTTTTATTTTGTCTAATGTTTTTTTCTTTGTGTTGTGGTTTTTCTAATTTCTTTATCAATGGCAGCCCAATTAAAAAGTTTCTCTGATTTACAGAAGTTCGGTCCTGGTGGAGGGACCTTGCCTCAGCTTGAGCCACCAGTGGTCCAGGTGGTGGTCAGCAATGCCAAAAACCAACACCAGCAGTCAGACAACATCCTGCCCCAAATTGCCAACAAAGGGGGCCAAAACAACTATCAGACACACCCGGTGAGGTTCTCATATACTTACAGCTTGTTATGTCCAACAGTTGCAGCTAGTTTTGTGTCTCATGACATTTGTGATGAGAGGTAAAAGACTTGTGCATCAGTTTTTCTCCAAATCAGTTTAAATAACTAAAAAATAAGATACAGTAGAGTAGTTTCAGGGACAAAGTTCTCTGTGAAAATGTTGTGAATGTCACACTGTGGTAACTTTACTTTTGCTGTGCTCATATGAATAAAGGACTCCACTTTCTCTTTTTATGTTTGTTGTACAGGATGAGAGGCCAAAGCCCATCCAGCAGTTCGCCATGCGCTTCGGTGCAGCAATTGATAAAGTGTCAGTCCCTCGCAACGGCAAGATTTTCAGCAACAAGTCGGAGAAAGTGGAGAAAGAGAAGTCTTACGAGGGACAAAGGCTGCCCATGTCTCCCATAGGTAAGTCACTATGGATAAGAGTACAACTGAATCGGAAAGGCACGGAGATGTTATTTCACATATTGAATCTTTTTTGGAATTTCCAATACAAATGTGTAACAAAATAACTATTCTGACTCAACTGTTGCAATAAAAATAGCATGCTGGCATTGAAGATGATTGTTCACAATCTTTGCTTTCGGCAGAGGTGTAATCAATATGAATGTGACTCATTCCGTCCTCCTCTTCTTTCTTCCGGTTGCAGAGGCACTGAAGAACTTCCAGGAGAGGTTGACAGAGTTTGAGCAGGAGGAAATCATGGACTATGCAGAGATCTGGTTCATGGGTCTGGGCTCGCAGAAGATCGAGGGTTCCCAAGGTGCACCACAGAACTGTGGATATGATGACGAGCATGGAAGCTACATCAGGGTAATGAGTTAAACGGCGCATCAAACGAGACTGTGGTTTCTCTTACCCTCCTATAAAGTTTAGTTAAGGGATGCAAATTAGGTGTTGTTTCCATTTCATTGCAAGTGCTTTTGAACTATTATTTATTATTATATTATTTTTTGATTAAAAAAAAACAGCTCTGTGGCCTGGCACGCAAACGCTGAACTAACATTGTGAAACAGATATTTGTGAGCATCCTCTGCCAAAATAAAAGTTAGCTGTTTTGCAGTCAGCTCCAAAATCTTAGAAGTTAACAGTTCTGGGGGCAATTAAATGCTTGGAGAAGAGTTTTCACAACAGTCCCAATTTTATAAAAAAATCAAGTTTGATTAAATTGGTGTTTAATTATTTATTTTATCGTGAGCAAAGCTGAAGGTAGTTGGCTTTAACAAGGAACCAAAACTAAACCTTCATGGAAAGAAAAAAAATCCTAAATTGGTCGAAAGGGACATCAAATATACAGTTTTTATTTAATTTGCTAATGCATTCAAAACCATTATTAAGGTCCATAAAAAGCTGAAGACAAAATGTTAGTTCTCTTTTTACACACATACCCAGCTGCCTAAGCTGAACTGCACGCGACCGGATGCCTTCGTTTGACCTTAATCCAGCAGCTGCAGACATGAACCAGCCAGTCTGCTCGACTGTCTTCATTGTTGTACACTGTTTACAATAAACTGAACTGACTTCACCCAAGCCTGTGACAACAGGCTTAACTGTCTCGTATGTTGAGTGTCAGTAATGAGTGACCTGGTTAATGCTGAGTGACTGACCATGGTTTAGTCTCTTCTGTCTCTTTTGAGACTTATCTCACCATCGTAGGGCAGAGCTGATATTTAAAGCAAAGCCAGATGTTGACGAGGAATTTAATACTGTGGCAATGTTCTACACATAGTTGATCAGTTTGTAATGTTTTAAATTTACGTTATAAAGGTTATCTTTTTGTTTGTGATTGAAGTTTCTATTTTAGTAAAGACATTCAGGGTAATAACAGTAAAACTTGCTCAAGTATTCACTGTGCTCCTTGTCCTGCTTTTCCAGGTGCTGCATGACCACATTGGCTACAGATATGAAGTGCTGGAAGTGATTGGGAAGGGCTCCTTTGGGCAGGTTCTGAAATGTCTGGACCACAAGAACAATGAACTTGTAGCCATTAAGATGATACGCAATAAGAAGAGGTACATGTAAACCTAAACAACTCCTTCTTATATGTATAATTCATTATTATTAGTCATTATTATGCTTTTGAAAAATAATCTTTCTGTGATGATTTCAAATTATTCCTCCAGAATATTTTTCATAATATGTCCTATATTACTCAAAAGATAATAACTTTTCTGTCACTTTCAAAAAGTCATCTTTTGGCATTTATTTGAGATCTTATCCAGTTGTGAGGTTTTCCCACATGTCTGCACCCGGATCATTTTACATGTTAGAAATCTGCCAAATGGTTGAGATCCTGATTTAGCATGATAGAAGTCAGCACCTTGTGGTGTTACCTTACCTGTCCTTCCTCGCCGTGGCTCAGAGTGGCAACGATATCCCGAGTCTTGTAGGCTAGATGCAGGAGTTATCGGGTCTTACTACAACTTCAATAATGCAGAAAACAAAATGGGTGCAAACTGTTACAGCTGTGGAAGAACTCAGCACTTTGTTTGCTGACTTTATCTCTTCTGGGAGAAAACATTTTAGTCATTAATGTGGTGGAAGAAAATCTTGACCACAGATATGTACATACACACACTGTATTGAAAGTTTCCATTGAATCCAAGTATTTATTCTATAAGTATCTAATACTGTTAGAATCTAACACTTAGATGCATACATTTATTTATTCTGGCCCCATTGAACTGGGGAATTCAGAAATATATCATGATAAAATAACATATTTCTAAATATATAATAAAAGATGTTAAAATATTATTTCAATATATTTCTAAAATATTTCGACATCTCTGTATCTCACACCTCATGTTACTCTGCAGGTTCCATCACCAAGCTCTGGTTGAGCTGAAGATCCTGGATGTAATAAAAAGGAAAGACAAAGACAACCTCCACAACGTCATCCACATGAAGGAGTACTTTTACTTCCGCAATCACCTTTGCATCTCCTTCGAGCTTCTCGGGTCAGTACTCTCACATGTACACTGCATGCAAGCAAGCATGTTCAGCATTAAGTCTTACAGGAGGCTATAAAGACATGATGCTGAATAATTAATCTGTTAATTAAAGGTATTCAAGGTGAGTCACCTTTCCCCAGCCACAACATCAGGGTTAGATCACTGTGCTGTCCAATCAAAAGCACTTCTTACTTGTCTCGATTCATTACTTCTAATCATACGTGACAGCAGTCAATCAGAAGTTAAGTGATCCCCTGTTTACCTTGAGCCAGCTGTGTTTTAGCGAGGATGGCCACTGATATCTATGTGAGGGGAGATAGTTTTATGTATCATTCTGGCTCAATGACCTTTAGAGGACGTCTTGGACTGCCACCTTGTCTAACATTACTGTCACTGAATCCTTTAGTTAAGGCCTTGATTAGGGCCCTATCTCTTACCCCTTCTTGCTTCATGGTGTGAAGGCTCCAGTTACACAGGCTAAAGAAGTTAATGCCTATCACAAATAGAAGGAAATAGTGCGAGGACACACTCTGTGTCTGTCTTCCTGTGACCGTAGGTACAATCATAGATTATTTCCAAGTGTGCACTTCGCAGTCACTAAATGTTTTATTACCTCTAAAGTATAGAGTGGCATCAAACTTAGCAGCTTTCTTTTTTCAGAGTGTTTATTTGAGGAGCATGAGGAAGTTCTTAATGTAGTGCAGCCTTTTGTAAGTGATTGTATGTATTCCCACTCCTCTATTGACCAAGAAAATAACTTCGTTAGTCTTTTGTGACATTTTCTAACCATGCATTACATTGTGTTTCTTTCGTCAGTGTGAACTTATACGAGCTCATCAAAAAAAACAACTTCCAGGGCTTCAGCCTCGCCCTCATCCGTCGCTTCACCCATGCTCTTCTCAGGTGTCTGCAGATGCTGCACAGGGAGAAGATTATCCACTGTGATCTTAAACCGGTATTAAGTTTAAAACTTCTGTAATAGCTTAATTTCTTTTTTTTAATGAAGAACAGGGGACATTCTGTATGATAAACTGATGTAAAAGAAAAGATATGGACCACATCTTTGCACTGAATCACTGCACTGCTATTTAGTATTATCACAGAAAAGATTTCCCAGAGTGACATCTTGTGGACCAGTAAAGTCTTGCAGTTTGTTTGATGTTTTTCATCTGCTTCTGATCAGGAGAACATCCTTCTGTCTCAGAGAGGGCCAGGGAACATCAAGGTGGTTGACTTTGGATCAAGCTGTTATGAACAACAAAGGGGTGAGAGCATAAAACTCAGCTGAGAGAATATATTGCTCAACTTTGTTATGACAGAATACTCTGCAGGGCACTTGAAACTTTTTTTTCCCAATCTTTAGAACTTGTGTCCTTCACTGTCTCTTCTTTCTTTTCCATCAGTGTACACTTACATCCAGAGTCGCTTCTATCGCTCTCCAGAGGTCATCCTGGGTCACCCCTACAGCATGGCCATTGACATGTGGAGTCTGGGTTGCATCCTTGCTGAACTCTACACAGGCTATCCTCTCTTCCCAGGGGAGAGCGAAGTGGAGCAGATAGCTTGCATGATGGAGGTACGGCATGGAAGAAATTATGTGTCCACATTTATCACATCATTTAAAGTTTCTCAAATGTAAACACATTACATATGGTTGGTGCATTGCTTCAGAGTGTTAAGGTGTCCTGATATTTAAACTTACAGGTTCTTGGGATGCCCCCAAATGATTTTGTTCAGTCTGCATCAAGGCGGAGGCTGTTCTTCGGTGAGAATTTATCTTCACATGGTTTCTGATATTTTTTTTCTGATATTTTTTTTTTCTTTGGATGTTGTTTACATTGTGTGAGGCAAATATTGTGTTTGCTGATTGTGTGCAGACTCAAAAGGAAACCCCAGGAACATCACTAACAGCAAGGGGAAGAAGAGGAGGCCCAACTCCAAGGAGCTGTCAGCTGCGTTAAAAACTAATGATCCTTTGTTCTTAGACTTCATCAAGTGTTGCCTCACGTATGTTTCTTCTAAACATCTGCTAACATCTGTCTTGCATTCCAAATAGCTTGCCTAAAAACTGGATGTGACTTTTTTTGATTAAGTATTATTCAAAGATATTTCATTAAAGATCAAAGAAAATTCAGTACTTGCATGCTAAAATTTGTTTTCTGTTTCTCAGTTGGGATCCAGCCAAGCGTATGACTCCCGATGAGGGGTTACAGCATGAGTGGATCCTAGAGGGAAATTTCAACAAAGTTCGGCCAAGAGTGAGGCCAACAGTGAAGAAGACCTCTGATGGTTCAATCAGCACAGAAAAAAACACCGAGCTCGGTTTCCACAAACAAGCTAACAGCAAGCCCAGTAAGAGCACATTTTAATTTTTTAATTTTATTTCCTCTATACTATATACTACATTCTCGGGCAAGTGTTTCCCTTGATCTCACATTAACTGTCCCTTGTTTCCATGGCACAGTGGAGAAGGTGAGTTCAGATAGCACTGACAAGCTGCAAAGAGACGGTTCAACAACAGAAACAAAGATGGCTCCCGCCGAACGACTGCGGCCTATCGGAGCCTCAGCAGAGGAGGAGGTGTGTGAGAATGAGGACAAACTCTCCACGGAAAACAAACGGCAAGAAGGAGGAGGAGAGAGGCCTGTTCATATCATCATCAAGCCTCAAGAGGAAGTGGGTACAGAGAGGAAAGATAGTCAGGAACCGTCCCAGTGTTTGCCCCCTATCATGTAACAGTCAAAGAGATTGAGTAGTGGAGTGGAAAAAAATGGACAGTTGAGAGAAAATTGTATTTGTTTGACCCTGTACACACAGAAAACCAAAAGATCCCTCATGTTCTCATTTGCTACAAACACTGCCATGTTGAACTGGTGTCTTTATGACTTCACAAACAGCTTAGAGAAGTCAGAGCCAGAGAAAAGTCTGAGAGTTTTAAGTTGGAAGAGCTATAAGTTCAAGTATCTGCTGACAGACAGTAAACTAATCAATCCACATGCTCTGAAAAAAACATTGATGAGTGGAGGGGACAAACTGATCATCAGCAAATAGGGACATAATCTATTTATTATTTTAAATATACAGTGACAGCGTATTGTTTCTGTTCTGTGGTACTTTGAGATTGTATAAACATTGGAGTCAGTCGACCACGTATACTTTATTTATAGGGGTTAAAATGCAGTTGTGGGCAGGCATTTTGTTTTAGGTATCCCTCTGTTTGCCCACATTAGAAAACATATTAATGTAGAATAAAATGATTGGAAACTTAATACAAAGTAGAGCATCAACTTTTTGCTGTCACTGTTTCTTGTATTATTTATTGAACTCAATCTTTGCTGTGCATCGAACACCTTTCTTTTTTTTTCAGTTTTCCTGTTAGAAAACAAAGTATCTGACTTTAAGTAATGTATGGATAGAAAAGTAATTGAATCCTTGCTCTTTTTTTTCTTTTAGACATTTAAGCATTTATTCATTATGATAAAATATATGAGGAATTATGTGCAATGAAGGCTGAGCCAAAAATTGTTTTGTTTTTTTTTATGTCATATACTTTTTAATTGTAGATTGCAGTTAATTACATACTCTTTGTTGATGATTTTACACATATTTATTATGGAATATGTTTGATGTTATGTTTCATATTTTTGTTCAACAATACAAAGCAACAATCACAACATGTGTATTTGTAATAGAAATTAATGTACATATTTCTGCTGTAATTTCCTATGTATGTGTAACAGAACATATTTTAAGAAAATATTTCAGATATTGAGGGTTTTAGACAAGGTTTTACTTGTGTTGTTTCCGTATGAAAACTTTTTGTATGTTGTGTTATTCATAAAATTTTTATATTAGAAACAAAATGACAATCCTATTATTGATAGTTTGTGCCTTGCAGTATTAGAAATCTTGCACTTTACTGTTGTGTGTGTTCACCTGGATTAAAAACTGTTGGAGGCTTTCCTTTCACACAGACAAGGGTTAAGTTAAACCTGCCAGTACCCCTCTTATTAGACAAAATTACATTTC
Source organism: Acanthurus tennentii (assembly GCA_029783805.1). Lineage (NCBI taxonomy): Eukaryota > Metazoa > Chordata > Actinopteri > Acanthuriformes > Acanthuridae > Acanthurus > Acanthurus tennentii. The sequence continues at coordinate 200,352 of JAPZDZ010000023.1, read as the reverse complement.
AGCTAATGTTACAGAACACCATCTTAGTATAATTGATTCACGTCTTTTACCACAAACAGAAATCCAATTGAATTTTAGATAGGTTCATGCCCTAACTATTACTTAAGCAAGAGAATCAGAGAGAAAACATTGTAGCTAAAATATGAAAAGTCTAGAAAATGCTTTTTTTGTCTTTTATGAATAAATAAAACATTGTTTCAAAGAGAGTATGCTTTGGTATGTGGTACTTTTAATCTTCAAGATATTGAGGTTTCCTGAGAATATTGTTAAAAAATTAAATCTGACCTTAACACAATATAGTGTGAAATTGTCACTTGTATTCAGAGGATTTTAAAATCTGAATTTGAATACCTTTGCCAAATAATAAAATAATCATTCATCTTTTTTTATCAGCCTGTTGTTAAAGAAGAGAGCTAACTGATAAATCAGACTTTTATATTACAGTTGTGAGATACATTTATTAGCACAATTAAGTTTTAGTTTTTGTATTTACTATGGTATGCTCAGCATATTCCACTTCGTAATAAATCTATCTCACTTTAACATTCATAGTTTTACTTTGTTCTCTGTAATTTAAAAGATATAGTTTATGCCATATTCTTCTTGCTTCATGCATGTAGTGCATGTGCTGCCACCCCCTGGTGAATGCAGTAACTGAAGGATATAGCACCTTCTCCACTTCGAGTCACATAGTGCATCAAAGATACCCATTTTTTGGTCAATTTAAAATATCTTTTTGAAGAATGATCAGTTCACAAACTTACCACAATGAATGATGGAATACCTGTAACTGACTGTTGACATGAGCCTACAGTCTACTCGAGAGTGGGCTTGGAGGCAAATAAAATGTTGATTGATTGCTATCCTTGACAACGATCTGTCTAATCTTCTAGGGCCTATCCCCATCATAATATCATTCAGCCACTGATGGCTTGAATATAAATGCAGTGAATTAACCTGAATAAGGAAGAGGAAAATAATTTGTCGTATGAAAGTGCTGTTTCAAAAGCCCCTGATTATCAATGAAAGGAGTACTAAACAGACTTCCCGTGTACTCTCAATTTATGTATTGTTGGTAGCAGTAGAGGTAAAATGGCCTCACTGGATCTTGACATTATGCTGCCTGGATCCTGAGACATTTTCAATTTAATTTCGTGACCTTAATTTTGCCTTGCGTATCCTATTCGCTGCGCTTTAACTTAGTGTACAACTCTAGACGTCCACATATTTTGACCCACAAGAGACGCCGTAGTTGGAAAGATGGCGACCGTGGCGCTGGTTAGCCGTCCTGCGAGTGTCCTTCCAAAGATTTCAAGTAAGTAGTCATAACAGCACGCATTTGATTATTAAATAAATATGTTAAATAGAAAAATGTTGGAGTTTCGGATTTTTACACACATGTTGTCATAACTTATGCTCTCGGTTAGCCTCACATTGCTAAAGTGACCTTGCTAACGTTAAGTGGCGCGGCTAACGTTGGTAACCTGCTAGCAAGGAATATAGTTAGCTAGCAACTTAGTTTACATTTGGCCCTTTGATTATTCTGACATCAACTACCTGACACATGAACTACCCGCATCTCCTTAAGCATTACCATTAATAAATAGAGAATAATGCACTAAGTAAGGCTAAGCTTTTAGCATTTGTCATTTTCATAGAGCTACTGTGACGTGGGGGCTAAAGTTGCTAAAAACACTTAACATTAACACACTGTTCATAGGCACATACGTTTACCTCTGAACAGATTTTTACCATGGTAATATATATCGTCACTTTACAGCAGATATTTGTCAAACAAGTTAACTGATCAAGACGAGTGTCGCAGTGACAAGCGTTGTACATAACGATGCTGTCAATAAAAGGCGTCTCGGCAGTGGAAATGAGCTGGCGTTAGTTCCTGCTGCTATCTTTACATGGTTGATTACATTGTTTGGCTATTGATCCGCCATGGTCTTTTTTGATATTTTAATTTTTGGTGATGTGGAATTGTATTGTTATCGTGAGTTGTGTCTAATATATGTCCACCACATTTATATCAAAAAGGTGAACTTACAGTATACATAGTAACACCTCTCAGGAGAATATCATGCAATTCAAGAGCAACTCACCCTGTGCAAAACAGTTTGATTTAAAAAAAACGGCCACAATCCTACAGTCTTCATGAAGAAGGGATTCATTGCTGGATTAGTTTTAGCGAGGTGTACCCAAAAATTTGAGTTGAAACTCTATTAATCTTAACTCACAATGCTAATCTAAAACTGCCTCATCTCTGAATAGGTAACTGCTCCCCTGCTGTATTGGCAGCTGCCTCTGTCATCACAGTACAGCAGAGGAAGCTGCACCATGCTGTCATCCCCAAAGGGAAAGGAGGACGCTCCTCCTCCAGTGGAATAGCAGCAACGGTGTTCGGGGCCACAGGTTTTCTGGGTCGATATGTGGTGAATAGGCTGGGTAAGTTAGAAATTATGTCTTAAATACTGATGGTTTTGCATGTGCACAGGAATGTTTACTTTATATTCGAAAAAATACTTTGTTTATGAGCTTATGCTTTTAAACATCACACAATATAACTGACTAGATTTGATTACAGCTATGAGAACAACTTTATTTTGTAATGTCCAAAATACTGTTAACATTGTATACCATCATGGAGATCTTTCTCCGAAGTTGTTTGAATGGTTGTCTCTGTCACAGGATTTACTGAATCTGGTCTGAATCTTCACATTGTTTGTCAAGAGTAGTGGAAGTGAATTTATGAGGCTTTCTTATGGTGTTGTCACTGGCTCACTCTGATTTGTATTTGAATACATTTTGATAATTTATGAGTACTCACATACAGTGGTATTTGAGAGAGTTGTCCATGGGTACTCATAATATTATGTTCCAGCAAAGACAGTAACCAATGTAGGAAACAGTATTCAGAACATGCTGGCTGAATATAGCATTTTGAATTTCAAGGGTTGACATGTATAGGCCTTTGTAGTGAAGTAATTAAGATAACCCCACTTCCTTTTTCCTTTTTCCTTTTTTCAAGGCAAAAATATATATTTTTTTATATATATATATAATACATATATATGTCTGTGTACTAACCACATTATGTTTTTTATTTTTTAGTGTTAGCAATTTCCAATTTGGCCATTTAAAAATAATTCTTGGATGTATGTGTACGTGCGGATGACTTACAGGTCGGATTGGCTCTCAGATCATTATCCCTTACCGCTGTGATCAGTATGACCTCATGTACCTCAGGCCCATGGGTGATCTTGGACAAATAATTTTCATGGTAAGATGTATACACTCAAATGATCTTGCAGAAATGTCAAAAGTACCTGAACTGAGAAACCTTAAATTTTAATGTACAGTACTCTCTTTTAGAAACTGACATGCAGATATGTTGTCTTGGTTCTTTCTTACTGTAGGAGTGGGATGCCAGAAACAAAGACTCAATCAAACGGGCTTTGGAGAACTCAAATGTTGTCATCAACCTGGTAGGCAGAGAGTGGGAGACAAGGTATACACTTGAACCTGCCTTCAAAGCATCTAATATTATTGTCTTCACATGGACTATATTTGAATTTATATAAAATTCACACAAAAGTCTTCTTTCTCTTTACGTGCAAAGGAACTATCACTTTGAGGATGTCTTTGTGACCATCCCTCAGAATATTGCCAGGGCAGCCAGAGAGGCTGGTATCACAAAGTTCATCCACATGTCTCACCTCAATGCTGACATACGAAGCCCATCCAAATACCTGAGAAATAAGGTAGAGAGCTGTTTTTTCTCCACTTACAGCACATCTCTCTTAACTAGCCAAACTAGTGTATCTATGTCTCTGTTTTTCAGTTTTTACATGTTTAGGACAGACTTTATGAAATGGTTAAGAACAGTCAGCTAGATAATGTGTGAGTGTGTATAATGTTTCTTGTCAGGCTGTGGGAGAAATAGCAGTAAGGGACGAGTTTCCTGAGGCCGTCATCATGAAACCCTCAGAGATGTTTGGGAGGGAGGACAGATTCCTTAACTATTACGCAAGTAAGACCATATTTTGTGTAGAACAGAATCTGAAAGCTGTTATAGAGTGTAAACCGCCTAGTCTGCTGATCTGTCAGTTTTTTAAGTAATGGAATATGACACAATATGCTGTTATAATGTATTTAAAGCTTTGCAGTGGACTCTCTCTATTCACTTGTGCTGTATGCGAACTGTATTGTCATTTCTTCATCAAAAACATTCTAAAAGCACAAGTGGAATAACTGCTAAATTTCTGTTGACCTCTAACTCAAGAGAGGTCTAGCTTCCACTTGCTACGTGCACATTACTGTGCCACAGTGTGTCTACATGCAAACAAGTACAGTGTGGGACATTTTTTATTGCACCTTGTAGCATAATGTTGTGTTCGTGATATTTATTGATATTCATTTAATTTTTAATTTTCTTATGCATTTTTGAAATGCAATTCACCCACCACATGATTAGACACTGTATTTGGTGTCAAAATGTGCAAAAATTGTAAAATTTAGAAAAAATGTTTTAGTAAAAAGGGTTTCAATCCTTTTTCAGATATGCGCTGGTTTGGCGGTGGAATTCCTCTCATATCCATGGGGAGGAAGACTGTGAAGCAGCCAGTTTATGTAAGTTTGTGGAAGAGATTTAAACTTTTTCATTACAGTGAATTTCTTTCAAAAATCTATTTGAATACCAGTGTAGCTGGTTGTAATAGCATTCTCTCACTTTATGTGGTTTTTTACAACAAAGTAATCCTTGCCATTATAAGAGATACTGACTAAGCAGCTACGCAGAACTGATACTGTATTTGGTGCCTAACTGGCGGTGAAACTGCTTATCAAATGAACTCAACTAAACGATTTCTTCTCTCTCAGGTGGTGGATGTGGCCAAGGCCATCATCAGTGCTGTCAGAGATCCTGATGCTAATGGAAAGACATATGCGTTAGTTGGGTAGGTGGTCAAAACCTTTGCTTCAGAGTTCAGCAAATATTGAAATTTTGCACATAGTTTGTACACCTAAAGCAGAATTTACTTGATTAGAGTAGATTTTATAAGATTTAAGAGCTTGGAAAATGCTAGGTTTGACTGTTTTTATTTATGGAATTTTAAAAGACTTCTTTACAAATGCTTATAATCTGAAAACCAGTAATGTAAATTAAAGTCCTTAAATATTTAAAATCAAACCATTCCATTGTCATATCTATTTGTTTCCACTGCACTGGAGTTAGAATTAGTAAGCATGCTCCCTATATTAAAAATTTTGAGTGGAGCCAGGTTTGGTCCAAATGTTGTCCATATTTATGAGAAACTTAGCATGGAGTAAGTGTGCAGTCCTTACTGTCTTCAAGAAAAAAAGCTTTATTCTTTTAAGTTATCTTACAAGAGCATGGAAACCTTAAGTTGGGATGTGTTGGTTCGGAGTTCGTGCTCTTGATTTGTATCACTTATGAGCACAGATTTACATGATGAGAGCTAATGATGAGCTAATGATGAATAATGAGAGCTGATGATTTGTTTTTGTTCTTTTTTCCCTCTTGATTTGTAGTCCCAATCGTTACCTCCTTCATGACCTTGTAGAGTACATCTACGCAGTGGCACACAGATCTTTTATGCCCTACCCACTGCCCCGCCCACTTTACTAGTAAGTACACTGTAGTTGTTCTCTTATGTTTGCCAAAAGTTGTGTATGTTTAACCAACTCTATCATTAAACCACTGAAAGGCATTCTACAAAACAAAAAGTAGCGATGAATTTATTACTGACAAGTGTACGTCCATGTGTGCTAGCCTGGCATGTTTGACTGGTAAATCTGTTTTCACTGTCAGTACATTTCCAAAAGGTTTGGGCCAAGCAACAATTCACAATTGCAGACATTCAGTCAGCTGTAGCAAGGAAGAATATAAGGAATGGCTTATGAGAAAATGCAAGTTGGGCACTTGATTGAGCAGTGAAAACAATGGTAACCTGGTTACAAACATTCTCAAGTTGTAGCTCAATGGTACACTAAAAGGTACTTTTAAAAGATTTAAGGCAAGACATAGGCAATGCAATAACAGAGTATTGATTCATACTTCATCAGAACTGCCTAGTCCTACAGTTTGATCAGTTGACAGTTTGATCAGTCTTATACTGTTAAGTTTGATCCAAGTTTTGTTTAACTGTTAAATTGCGCTGGACAGACCATGAAATTAGAAACAAAAAACAGAGCAGCAGAATGTGTTACATGACTTTTTTTTAAAACTGGACCAGTCGCACTTCTCTGTGAAACATCATACTAAACAGAAGTATTCTCCCACAGAGCCACTACTAATCATAAGCTCTACAGGGGTCTGTGGTGTGCAAATGTTTCATTACCACTGTTTAGTCATGTGATAGCCCCTGTTTTTTAATTACAGCCTTGTTGCTCGGTTTTTTGCCAAGAGCCCCTTTGAGCCATGGACAACGCCCGACAAAATCACAAGGGTGAGAAAACCAAGATTTTAATGTAACTTTGAGAATTGTATCACTAACTGTGGAACCCTTTGAGCCAACACTCTGTAGTGTTTTGTTTTTTCCGAATAGTCACAAAGCAGATTATAAATATGTACTGCACTTCTATTTTCCAGTTTCATGAAACAGACATGAAGTACCCAGGACTTCCTGGTTTTGAGGATCTTGGTATCACACCTTTCTCTGTAGAACAAAAAGCTATAGAGGTTCTTCGTCGCCACCGCGGATTCCGTTACCTGGAAGCTGACCTCGATGTGACAAAGCCACCCAAGACCGTCACTTATTAAACTATCCCACAATGTCATATGCAGCCAGAGGGTGTCAGTACTTCTGATTGCTCTTTAAGTATATTCTGTACATAAATAAAAACTATCCTTTAAGGGTTTTTTGGTTTTGAGTGTATTTTTTGATTATTGCATGTTGTTCATTAGATGTGACATTTACCATTAGTGTCTCTAGAAAGTATGAATAGTGTTAAGTTTTTCACTACATTGAACTTTTGTAAGTACATGCTATTATATTGTTGTTTCTGCTTTATCATCTTGTCAGTAGACTACCATTGGCCATATCCTGATACTGTAGTTTACTTTCTCAACAAGTTAGTTGACTCTTTCAGTGTTTTACTTCTGTGTTAGTGTCATTAAAGCATGCAGTTTTGACTTTCAAACATAAACTTAAGTAGTAATGTAAAGCTCCCGTATGAAGTATTTAAGGGGGTCAACTAGAATAAATGGAATATAAGATTTATAAGAATGTTTTCATTGGTGTATGTTCACCTGAAAAAAGAATTGTTGTGTTTTCATTACCATAGGATGAGCCTTTAATTTCCATAGAGGGAGTGGGACTTCTTTTACAGAACCATGTCTCTATGGTATCCCAGAAGGGACAAACCAAACACTGGCAATAAAGAGAGCCTTTTGCAGGAAATGTATATAGAGAGGGAAATCTGTGGGATATCTATATTAGTTGTTCATGATTGCTCTACTTGAGCAGTAAGAGTGGACGGAATGGCAGATTTTTCATATTTGCCTGCTCCTGTTTCTACCCACCAATTACCAATAAAACATTAGCTACAAACTCTTTAATCTGATCTACCTGGAGTTGTCATCAGGAAAGAGGGGTTGGTAAGGGGATTGTAGATTTTTGTATTTTATTTTCATTTGTTTTTGAATTGTATAAGTATGTTTGTGTATGTGTTTGTGTGAAAACATCAAGGTGCAT
>JAPZDZ010000023.1:148561-167095 GCA_029783805.1 Acanthurus tennentii | reverse complement strand
TGGTCGGCAAGACAGTGATAAAGGACTACATTTATTTTATTGAAATGCCTGTCCCCCAAATATACTTTAGATGAAACCAAAACGAAACTGTTATTGTTCCGCGGCTTGTTTTTCCTTTTTTTGGACACTCTTGATATATTTATCAAACGGTGAAAATGATTATATTTAAAACTTGAGGGAATATTTAACAAAAAGACGACAAAAGATTGATTAAAAATAAGTACACAAAACAAACACATCTCTCTATGTAGTCACACTGACAGTGACAAGACACCTTACCTGTTGTTACGAATTGAAGAAATAGTACTAACTGTCCAGCTTTTTATGCACTAACTATTAAAATTTTCATAATGAAATAAAATAATTAATATCACAACATATGACATGTGTCAGATGGAATAACCATATTCAATGTTTTATTTTGTTTTTCTTGGAATAAAGAAAATAAAACAGATAAATACAGTGGAAGGAATGAACGATTAAAAAGTCCAGGGAATACTTGACAAAGATTTAACTGTAGGCTTCCATGAACAAATAATTCTATGTTTTTGGATGAGTGGTGTTTGGAAAGGACACTTGATGAGAAGAGAGGGAAAAAATGTGTTTGATTTTGGACTGAAATCATTCCCATACCTTTAATACAAACATATTTGTCGTGGACATACAAGTCACACACATTTTTTTAAATGGCCATTATTTTTCCACAGAATTTTTTTCATGTAAAGAGCAGTAGGTGACCAATGCATTGTCGATGTTTTCATCTACACAAATTTTATTATAGAGCTGTTGTTTACTGCTTAACATGTTCTTGTTTCCCCACTTTTAGAATTCAGTTAAACTTTATGCTTGCCTAGGTGCAATTTAAGCACCCAAATTACATGTTCTGTCTGTGTTTTTGTCAAGCTTGTCTTAATTTGGCCTGAACAAAAGAATATATTACTAGTTAGCTCAGTAGGAGCCTCTTGAAAAAAAAACCTCGGGAGCCATGCTGCTGCTTCCTCCTTACTCTGAGGTCACATCACATCACTGACAATTGCAGACATGAGAAGGGTCAGATGGAGGCGTATACAATCTGTGGAGTGTGTACATCAAGAGACTAAGCACTAATTGAAAGTGATGGTGTGAGGCGCTCAAATAGATTAATGAACTGTCTTGCATTGGCCCTCTTGTTTTGTTTGTTTGCATTTCATTACTTTTGGCCCTTCTGTTTCTCTTACAGATTCTAAATACATGCCCCATTACCATAGAGTGGCGCAGGCTCGTGTTATGTCAATTAATTTGTGGTAGTGTTCATTAAAGAAGGGCAATCCCAAGGGAGGTAAATCCAATGATTTGCTTTTAAAGAATACAAGTAGAAATAGAAGAGTATTTTTATAAATAATTTTTTTTAATTAACAATGGAAAACATAACTTGTTTGACAAAAGTTATTTATTTCTAAGAAATGTACAGTATAGAAAATACTCCATTCCATTTCCAAAATAATCTATGTCAGTCAGATAAGCACTTGTAAACGTCACTTAAAAATGAAAGATACAGGTCTTTTTTTCAATGCCACCATGCTACTGAGGTAAAAAGACAACTGCTTGAAAGCAACAAAAACAACATTAAGAGAAAAAAAAGGAAACATATACCACATTTATATTAAAACAAGTCCAAAAATGTACAAAAATTCTTAAAAGAGCAAATAAATATGATTCACATTTAATCCCGTCTAAATTGTTTTCACTAGTGCAGAGAGACGACAGCAGAGAAGAAAGTGAGAGTTGAATGCACGTTTTTTTTTTGATCCGCTGGTGCCGAACCTACACACCAGAAACAGAAACAGAAACATACACACCCACACACACCACAGGACAGTATATCGAACTCACAGACCTTTAAAAATCAGCACAGCTCTTCATACATTAGACGGCATGAGTGAACATGCCAACTCCAAAGTGGCTCTATCGGGCCCACTAAATATCGAAATAATTCCCTATTTTACCAAAATAGCAAGTCATCCATGACAGGTCTTGTGTGACACATTTAGAAAACTGTCTCACAGCTTCTACAACTTTTCTATTGCATCACCCTTCCTCACAGATTTCCTTACAATGCTTTAAGTACCTATTACTAAGGAACTCCCCCATAATGTTGTCAAACTCCATGTGGTCTATTACAGACCCTTGACTGAAATACTGCCAACTTTGTTTATTTTCAGCAACCTGTAGGCAGGAAGGCCTGTGATCTGGATTAAATCACAGTCTCATTTTAGATATATAACTATTTATGTTCAATCACACTCCGAGAATGACATTTGAAAAAATAACTGAGGATGAAAGTGCTGTCCCATTACAACCTTTGTGTCCAATTTCAAGGATTGCTTCTTCCAGACATCATCTGTCAGTGTCAAACTGACAGCTGTATATGTCAGCATTTTGTTGCGATGGTCATTTAGTACCACAATTTGCTACAGCATTCTGACTTATGAGATTTTTGCCCTAGATGGTTAAACATGATGTATAAAGGGATGCACAAAAATATCAGTGACCATAAATCATCAACTGATAATGGGAATTTTTTATTATAAATATTATCCGTATAATTGAATTATAGCTGATAGAGAGCAGTTACCTCATGCACTAACAGTATCATTTCTTTATTAAGTACAACATCAAATCTGCATGAAAAGCGGCTGTAAACAGGCCTCCCATCCTTTAAAAAACTGTCTTTATATCAAGCATTTAAATACACTGACATGTCTAATTTAACATTTTAAGTCAAATTATTTAATTTGATTTAATTCTGATTTCATTTTTAGGCCAAGTCTCTTGTTGTGAAAGCCAAAGTACGTCTGTGAAGTGTTTTAATGTACTTTAAAGACAAAATATTGTTGGTTATCAAATTGCCTGTGCATCTCTAATTGTAAGGCCATTTCATTATCAGTTATGTTAGCCTTGGCCATTCAAGAATGGTGTGAAGAACATCATCCGCTAGTCATAAAATGATGACCCCAGTGTTGAGTCTGACAGAGCAGGAAAGGAAGTAAAGGGACTTTGTAGAAGCCACCGTCTGGCTAGATGAGGTAGATTGTGATCTAAATTGTGATGACAAGCAGAATCATCAGATCAACAGGAATGTAGAAAGACTTATATTTGATCCATCTCACTTTTAATTAATGGATATGGAAGAGGACAGGGCCTTTCTGGGGGGAGGGGGCAATACACTGGCTGTGAGCTCAGCCAAGTATTGTAAGGACAAGAATACAGATCCTTTGAGTTCATTTCTTCACATAAGGTGGTTTAAATTTGCAACAAACGCTGTCCCATATTTCTTACACTGCTCCTCCTTCAAAAAAAAAAAAAAAAGGAGAAAAATACCCGTATATAGAAACTGTACACCCTGAGGATAGGTTTAGTATTGACATGGGGAAGAGGAAGCACTCAAAGAAGCAACAATACAAAGGGCAGAGCTGTGAATAAACAAAGAACTGACATGACAAACTTCTAGGTCAATGCAACAAATGTCACACTTAAAAAAAAAATCCAAAACCACAGCAGGATTTCATGTGAATGTTTGTTCTGTGTATGTGCATATACAAGCTAGAAGGACATGTTACCATCCAACAGTTTTAGAATTCCCTCAACTGGGACAAGAGGTAAAGATATATTTTCATACATATATGTGTTTGACTAAAAATAAGACTATCCAAGGCCACTCAATTCTAGGATGTCTAGACTGATAAAATCCATAGTGCATAACAGAGAGCTAGGTAAAGTCAAAGATACAAACTGCACCATCTTTGCCGATCGCTCTCTGCTAGTCAAAGACATTCTTAACAATGAAGGCCTCTCTGAAATATGCATATACTGTGTGTTCACTCCAGAAATAGAGAAACACTGTTAGAGTTGGGGTGGAAATGGACAGTAATTGGGCCTTTTTCAGGACGGTTTATGCTCAGAGTAATTGTCTGGATTTGTGTCCCTTCACATGCAGCTGATCTGCTGCACACACATTTTCTGCACATTTACTCATACATTCACAAAGGTAACCAAGGCAATTGCAGGGGGGCATGTGAGTTGACTGGGTTAGGGTGAAAGTCTTGTAGTACCTCTTTTCTGCACCTGAGTTTAAAGATATGGTTGAAAAACAGGGGGGAAAAAACAGGAAAATTAACAGTCCCTCTTGTCTTCATCACAGTCCTTCTCAGTACTGTCAGTAGATTAACAGCTCCATTAAGTATTACAGTCAATGGACTATCATCCAATCATATTTAAATGGCTCAGAGAGGAGAGGGCTGTCCAGTGTTATTGAAAGCAGAGTCCTGTGTTTGACAGGTTGGCCTAGTTGTTTGACAGGCTGCCCATCTGCTGGAGGATCCACGTTCACGGTCATGTTTGAAAAGCAACTATCTCTAATGAAAAGTCCTTTATCAAGACAGTGAATCCAAACCAGTTCCATGGGGCTGTGACCCTGAGCTCTATGTATCAAAGGGCAAGCAGAAAAAGAATTGTTCTTGAGGGCTCAATAACATTTCACATTTTTATTTTCTTAAAAATACCAGCTGCCAGGTTGGATTTTCAAGTCCAGTGGAGAGCAGAACCGTGCTAGAGATTTTGTCTAGTGTAAAAAAAAAAATTACAAAGAGATGTTTGAGGTGCAAAGTGTCCATTCTGTAGTCTCAGTCAGCCCAGTTGTTCGCCCACATATTCTTCCTCTTGGCTTTAACTGCTTTATCCAGTTGTTCTTTGATAAATAATAAAAAAAACATGCCTAAAAGGAGAAGAATATTATCAGTTAAAATGCTATAATTAGAGCCCAATCAGGTTTAATACACAACACTAACATAAAAACAGATTCCTAAAGAGTGTAAAAGATACCTAAGGTAGTTATGTTTATGAAAGGATAATAAAATGAGAAATAACTGAAAGCTGTGACACGAAGTTTGAACATATAGTATAACATATCAGTTCTTTTTCTTCTACTCACTCTGGTGTGGTACATGTCACACTCCTTGTTTACTGCTCGGGCCGCCTGGAGCAGCCATCATCTGTTGCCTGTGACCACAAACACAATAGTTATTGACATTGTTGTTACAACCTTAAAATGTCCTACTCACTTTATGAGAACCAAAGGTGACATCTCATTTTGTTTCTTGTGATCTGAATCCAAAAATCATTTAAGTGGTACAACATATGAGGCAAATGATCACATTTAAGAGGCTGACATTTTTGACAAATGAATGAATCCAATTTATTATATAGGTATCAAAAGTCCTGTTAGTCAAACTGTCATTGAATCATATCAAACATGCAGCTGAAACTGCAACAGAAGTCTCAATTAAACTTCAGGTGTGCGGCTGGTAAAAATAGACAAAGGATACTAAAGCTCTGAAACTGTTTCATTATTATTAAGCCAAGAGTTTAAAATATTGTGACAGAGCTTGTGTCAGAGGAAGACTGATGACATTTAAAGCTTCAAATGTCACTGGATTTTCCTTAAGTTCACTTTGATGGATGACAGTTTCAGCTTAATTATGTGGCTGAGACATTACTGAAATGTAGCAATGTATATTAGAAAGAAATAATAATAATTATGAAAAAAATCCCTCTGATATAGAGCAATGCTGTAATGAAAGCAATGTAATGCGTATATATCAATCTTGAATCACACAACACTGTGACTCACATTCAATGTCACATAAATATTAATCATAGAGTTTAAAGCATGAACCAACAGTGGCACTCTGATTAACTACAACTAAATAGTACAGTGTTTTCCACTGAAAAAATATTTTCTTTGATTGCTTTCTGGATAATAAGTAATTAATTATGTTCTAAAGTATTTCATGTTAATATCTATATTTAATGTGGCATTTGTGAACACAAGTATACAGATTTAATAGTCAGCTTTTTGGAGTATTACTGCAAATAAAAGGTTAAATGTGAAATGAATATCAGTAATTTAAGGTGATACTTCAGCCTGTCTTTTATGGCTGCAATGAGTTTTACAAACCACCAGATGTCACTGTGTTTGCGGAGTTCGAAGATTCAAAACCTTTGAAGCACATGTAGAAAGTAAACCCAAGAGCTTCTTTCATTTTTATCTGCCCATCATTAGTGGCTGGCAAAACTTTGGCTTAATTCTTTTGTTTATTTCTTTTTATGTTTGTGCTTTAAAATAAATTTAATTACCTTTGCTTTCAAAGAAATACATTTTAATTTTAAGTTATTATTAATTTGATTTCTGGGTATTTTGACAAGGAAACAGAGTGTATAGAGAGGGCAAAGCTGAAATTGCAAAATACTAAGACAGTCAGAGAGAAAACTGTCTCCAAAATACACAAGACTGGATGAATAATTTTACCCAGGGTGTAGGAAGTGTTCTGGTGCCAGACCTCTCTGCTGAATCATCATGCCCTGGAAGTGCCCTGCAGGTCGGGGGTGTCTGTACATGGCCATGCGTGTCTGACCTGGGGAGTAGGGCAGCTGCTGTGGTCGCTGCAGAGCCTCCATCAGGTGTGGATGAGGTCGTTGGGCAGCATAGCGTCCTTGATCAGCATATGGCTGCCCAGGGTAAAGGGCTCCGTTACCACCTCCACGAGCCTGAGACATCATGTGGGGTGGTGGGACGCCACCTTGTTGCATCCCAGGGTGCACAGCACGAGGGTCGTAAAAGAAGCCCGACATGATGTGTGCAGCAGAGACAGGAGGACGCTGTTGTTGTTGAGGTGGCAGGGTACTACGGCTGCGTGCAGCAGCATTATGACTGTCGAGGTCCAGGATTTCTTTAGGACTTTCTGGCTGTTCTGAGCTCACTCTATTAGCCTGTTTTGTTGGGCTGCCAGTACTGCCTCCACTGGTCTGCTCCCTGCTCTCACACTTCCTCTCCTCTGAGCTTCCAGGGTGTGGCCCCCCTTCAGGCACAGGGCCAGGGGACACCAAACTAGAACCACAAGACCCCTCAGAGCCCAGTGGTGACACACTGCTGTCCTTTAATTGACCATTGCTTCTGGCACTTGCTACAGGTAGGTAGGCATTGGGCGGCATTGGTTGGCGAGGCTGATAATGGGTCCGATGCCACTCTTCTGGGGGGTAATTTCCTCTACTGTTGGCCTGGTTGTGGGCCTGAGCTTGGTGATGTAGTTGGGGGTAGTAGTGTTGTGGCTGGTACTGATGAGGTGGGTAAATGTTAGGGTGAGCTTGAGGGTGTTGTCCTGGCATGTGGTAAGAGTAGCCAGCCCCTCCCTGCTGGTGGTAGGTGGGGTTATGAGCAGGATTATGGAGGGGGTTGATGGCCTGGTTTTGATAAGTCTGGAGAGCAGACGGAGGCATGGGCCTGGTTATGTTTGTCTGGCTGAAGTGGGGATGTGAATGGTTTCCCATGCCATATGGACCCATGGTTTCATTTGCCGGACCTTGCGAATGTGGAGGCATGGCTGGATTGTGAGCAGGTGCTGGCCCTCTCTGACTCGGCATACCTTGGTTACCCACAAGCAGGGTTTGATGTTGATTGGGGCTAAAAGCCTGGTGTTTTTGAATACCATTTGGAGGCCCAGATTTCATTATGGTGTTGTGTGGAGGAACAGCAGAGCCCTCTGTGTCCGGTCTACTTGTAGGCTCACTGGGTCTTTGATCTCCATGGTCTGCTGGGCTAGGCTGGGAGTGCAATAATGGGGTAGGATGACTTGGGGGCAAAGATGTGAGAGGGGCTGGCTGTGGGGGTCCAGGCTGGGCTGGGCTGCTCTGTGTAGGAAGATGTGGAGGGATGTTTTGGGGTACATGATGAGGGGGTAGCAGAGAACTGTGTTGCTGTGTGTTCTGGGTCACCTGCTGTGGAGGGCTCTGAGGGTGGCATTGAGGATGGGTGCTCTGGGTCGCCTGAGGTTGCTTTTGGATGCTCTGCTGGTGCTCGCTTTGTTGTTGTACATTCTCCATGTGTGGCAAGTTGTTCTCTGACATTTGCTGAGTAGAGTTTTGAGACGCTGCAACATGCAGTGGCGGTACACTCTGGTGAGGAAGTGCAGGGCTTGGAGCTTTTTGCTGTGGACTGCTCTGTGCATGCTGAGGGCAGTTGGGTGAGGCGGGACCAGTGGAACTGTTGTTACTTGTGCTGGGATGGGTTGAAACAGTAGTGGCACTAATGTGTTGAGGGGGATAGAGGATGGCAGAGTGTCTCTGGCTGTCTACCTCCTGCCTGTGTCTCTCTGTTGAACTCTGTGGGAGTCCTGGTTCCAATGGGTTCTCCTCTGATCTGTCTGAGTTAGGGGCAGGGGGACTCTGCATTCCCTCTGCTGGCCTTTTCTGGTGTCCCGTGGGACTAGCGACGGAAGGGTTCTCTTGGTCAATTAAAACAGTGTTTTTGTGTGATGAAGCTTCATCAGAAATGGTGTTGGGAGCCATTTTGTTCTCTGATGCTGAGTCTGTTAACATACAGAATAATGAGGGAAAGGTTAGCATTAAAATAATTACAGTAGAGAGGTCAAAAAGGAGCCTGATTTAAAAAAAACTACAAGAACAAGGCTTTAAATCAGTATCATTGCACTATGCAGAGTTTAAGTTAAAAAAACAACAAAAAAGTAGAAAACTAATGTTTTTTTCATTTACACTATTTGTCCAAACAAATCAAATGAACAAAACTAAAAAAAAACCTGAGATGAAAACTAGTTTTAACCAACTTAAAATAAACCATGTCCTGTTTCATTCCTTTAAAGTGAGAATACCAACACATTTGCAAACTTACTAGTAAAGCTTAGAGCAACATTATATAACCATTTTGTCTTTAATTAACAGCTTAAAAATCATTTTGATGATACACAGACGTAACTTAGAAGATACAAACCCCTTGTAACACTTTAAGGCACTAAGTTTTACAAGCAAGATAAAAGTTTTCAGGACATAATAATCTGACAATACAGAACACGGAGTTTTGTGCATAATTAACACATACATTATACTTTACAATATTGTTTCAGAAACTTGGGATTTGTATTTATGATGGAGGTTTTGTAGCCAGAAACTGTGGGGGCACAACTTTGTTAAAAATAAAAAAAAAAAAAAATTTACATAATGTTGCTAAGCTGATTACAGCCATCTCTTTTGGATCTCTGCAAGCAGCAAAACATTTAATTTAACTAATGACTATTTAATTTTCCACTTACTGTGAAAAATAATTTAAATCAAATTGCAAAAACCACTTAACAAAGAGAGAGAGGGCAGGGGTGGAGGCTGTGCTGCAATAATTAATTGAGACATTGCAGTCTGGAAAGACCTATTGTGCAAAAAAGGTTATACTGTGCTTTGGTTCCTTAATGCAAAATACAGACTGCTGGTGAAATAAAGAGCAAGAAGGTCAGGTTTACCTTTGGGCTGCTTGTCTGCCTGTTTGGAAGGCTGGCTGTCTGGCCCATTGTCTCTGGCAGGGTGCAGCAGCTGAACCTCAGGGGCAGGGGGAGGCTGTTGAGAGGGGTGAACTGGGATGCTGCCAACTCCTGATAGGGGCCCAGGCTGCTGAAAGTTGCCCATGTGCTGATGAGGGGCACCAGCAGGGGGTCCAGAAGAGGCTGACAGCTGCTGCAGGGCGAGCATCTCTGGGCTCTCCAGCATGGAAGCCAAGCGTGCCCTTCCAGAGGAGTCTGAGTGGGGAACAGGGGGACGAGAGGACATGGGCCCCGGCGAGCTGACTGCTGCAGACATTTGATACTGGGCATTGGGAGGAGGAGGGTGGGGGTATCCAGCAGCTTCTGTCCATGGTTTATGCCCCACTGGCGGGGGGACTCCACCATAATTAAAGTTGCGCTGGTTAACCATGTTTGGCTCTTGCATGCGCATCCCACCGGCTCTCTCCTGATGATTCATACCACTCCACATGTTAGACAGACCCATGCCAGGAGGCCTCAAGCCTGGGTAGTTGTGCTGAGGTGGTCCCTCTAGTCCAGTAAATCTGTTGGCCATGGGGTGCATGTTGTGGCCCTCTGGACGGTGGTGAGATGGGTACATGCTGGCTTCAGGAGGAGGTCCAGGTTGGAGAGCCATGGGGCGTGGACCCAGAGACGGACCATGAGTTGGACCCATGTGCTGGTGTGGAGGCTGCTGCTGGTTAGGATCTGGGCCCATTGGATACCCAGGACTCATGTGATGTCCTTCAACCACGCGATTCTAAAGAAAAAAAAGAGAGAAAGAAAGTTAAAAAGAGCTGTAGTCTGCTTTAGGCATCAGGATACCAATTTGAGAGGGGAATTTTCAATAGAGCCTGTAGACCCAATGTGGTGGTCCTTTGATAAATCAGTCACTTTAACATTATTATAACAAGGTTTAGAATAAGTCTATTGTGCAATCGGTCTATTTACCTGCACGTTAAAGTTGTGGGGTAAGCGGTTCAAACTGGGGTCCCCATGCCTAGATATATGAGCTGGGTAAGCAAAGCGAGGATCCATGGCATACATGTGTGGACCCCGAGGACCATGTGGCCCTGTGGAACCAGGAGGACGATGGAGCTGTTGAGATGATAGAAAGAATTTACTTGAGAAGTTCTTCTCCTACATTTTTGACAGAAATCTAGCAAAAAAAACCAAAACAATGTAAAACGCAAGTGTTCATGTAGGTAGTCAAAATATTGCACGGCAAGGTCACAAATATAGTTCTTATGTTCTCAGATATATGGAGGGACTGTGTTAAACGGTTAATATCATTCTGTGGATACCTGTTGCCCTGGGTGGTACATGCCCCTGATGTCTCCTCCATGGATATGCTGCTGGTTTGGATGCAGGCTGTGTAGGTGAGGGGGGCCACTGGTCCAGTGAGGGGGAGGAGGTGGTCGTGTTGGTTTGCTGTTTTCTTCTTCTGAGGGTGTGCTGCCCCTGTTCCCCGGGTAGTTTCGCTTACGTTGAACTTGCTCAGTTGCCTTGATTAGACTTTCTGGTCCCAAATGTTTACTGCCACGATTGCGCTTTTTGTCCTTGCGCTCCTTGTCTTCACTGTTGATATGAAATTCCTCATCCGTGTCGCCATCCTCTGATGGGAAGTGTTTTAATAAGGCCCGGCTAAAACACCTTTCTAGAGACTCTGCCATGACAGTGTATTCTGAGGAGAGGAAGACATATGATCGGCTATGGTCATATGATAAAATACAGAACTTTTACGCACCTCCACATCTTCAGCACCACTACAAACTCTGTGAGACACATTAAAACACATATTTGTAGCACTCTCATTAATGCATGCATATAATAGGTTTCATCAGCATACTGCAAGTCAATACCTCCCTCACATATACAACAGCACACACTCCAACAACACCTCATTCCATCTCTGTCGTTCCTTTACACTCCTACCAACATGGAGGCCATGTACCCATAGACACACACTTGTTTCTCTGTTCTCAGCCTAGTGCTGGCCAGCTGACCAGGTCAAGGGGCGTAGGTTGACCCCTGCTCCTCCAACCCCTTCGTTCTACTCCTGCTCCACCCTGTTCCCCCTTTACCACTCTCCTCCCCCCTGTCCCTGGGGAGAGTATTCAGTTGGATGGATGGCTCCAGACAGGGGGCTTAGGGGCTGGAATGTTTCTCTGGCACTGCAGGGCTCAGATCCCCCTGAGCACTGGAGCACAGCTCAATCACTCCTCATTAATCACTGTCAAGGCTGCCCTGGCCCTGGCCCCAACACAGCTCTAAGACCGGCCCCTTTTCTTTTGCTGTCTCTCCCACTCTCACCCCAAAAATTTACACTCTCAACATACACCAACTGAAATAGATGTCAGTGCATTAGTTATATTGAGACTAAACTCTTAAAAGAGGAAGAAAGATGTTTAGGGTGTAGCTTGTTTGTGTTTGCAGAAGTGTGTCCATTTACCACTGTCTTCTCCATTGTATTCAACGCAGTTTTCAAACATGAGCTTCACATCGGCAACAAACTCCTCCTTGGCAATGTACTCCCCATCATTGAGCTTCTTTTCAATGGTGGACAGGTCCATTGGAGTCTGGGGGAATTGGAGGGACAATGAAAGTATATTTGAGGTCGAAAACATTTAATTAGGATGTGAGCCACAAATATACAACACAATATCACTCAAACACCATTAATTACTATTTTATGTATTCATTGGCTGGTCTTTAGTACCTTGATGATCTCATGGTAGTTAGGGGCATAGGAGTCATCGACAGGCTCCAAGAAAGGCCAAGCATCTTTGTGGGCTTTCAAGGCCTCAAGCACTGTACACAAGAGATCAGATCAGATATCAGGACGAATAACAAGGGAGATTAAGATACACAACATCCTGGAGTAACAGCTCAGTAAGCATACCTTTGTATAGAGCAGTGTAGTCATCATCAATATCATAGCTGAAATGTCAAACATATAGCAAGTTACAAAAAGGCAAACTTGAGTCATAAACCAAGTGTAAAATCAAATGCAAAAGGCCTCTTTACAATTCTTTATTCTTGCGTGTTCTGTGGACAGGAGAAGACGGCTCCAGATTCAGGAGTTCAGGAGGCAGGTCCTTCCCTTGAGACAGCAACCAGGCCTTTTCCTCTCGCATCTTCCTCCTCTTGGCTCGCTCTGAGAGAGGATGAACGCAGGGGGCCATTAGATGCACAAACAACAAAAAACAACCGTCTCAGGAGGCTGCAGTAAAGCAATGTTTTAATTGCTTTTTCAGCCTCTTGAGTTACAGTTTAAATTGCACTTGCTGCCCATTGAGGCTGTCGGGGAAAGTCAATGAAAACCAGGCTTTGGCCATAAGAGACAGCGGCAGCTCAGATAAGTAGAAAGAGAACTATTCGTTAGCCATCTTGTCTTAGGCCCAGTTGATCAAAAGAGCAGAACAGAGCGGAGAGGGTGCACATGTATCGCTGCTTTATCTTTTAACATGAGAGGCCTGCCAGCCCCCCTGCTGTGTGGATTAAAGAGGTTTGAGGGAGGATTCCACATATGCAATCCACACAGAGAGCGGGCCAGGTCCTGCTGTTCATTTATAATACATTAATGAGGCTCCTCCACTGAAGCACAATCAGCAGTTCATTAACCCTTGACAGATGACATCAGAGGAGGGGGGAGAAAAAGAGAAGTGATCCTGTGATTAAAGGCCTTGAACATTCCCTCTCACAGCCTCTGTGTACTATACATAAATCACAAGGCTCCCATACTGCTACACTAGAGCAGATTTTTGAGCTGTTAAGAGCAAAACCACAGCAATGGAGATGTGAAAGTCTGTGCATGTCGTTCCCCTTCGCAATCAATTTTGCCCCTGATCTCTGAGTTGAAAGAAGAGTACAGAAATCCCTTACCTGTTGCTGACAGGTTGATGATGAAAGAATGTGAAATTATTGTTGCTCCTTGATATCTGACTTTTGGCAGTAAGCTTAAGTTTTATTTTTAACTTTTTTCCAATACTAGCAGATTTAAGTGGGGTTGCTATAACACCAGTGGGATATCATTTAGAAGCAACAAACTGTTTATTCATCTTTTTATTTGTGTAGAAAAGCATCCATCTTACCCTCCACAGCTTTGATTTTCTCCATCTTTTCTCTCTGTTGTTCCTCCTGCAGAAGCCTTTCCTCTTCTCTTCTTTGCTCGGCCAACAGAACCTGCCTGTCAAGCTCTTCATCTTTCTTCTTCTCCTCCTCTGCTAAGGTCTTCAGATTGTCCTGAGTGCACAGATATAATCATATAAGTTTACTCTCTAACCTTATTCATCATTTACCATGCAGCAACCTCTGAGGCTGAAAAATGCCCAAACCTGCAGTTCCAAGAATGGCCACTTGAGGCTAGTTCCATTAGTGAGTAAATTCCCATGATGACCTACTAAAACGCTTAACTTTATGGTAGGAATTAACATATTTACAGTGTGGTACAATAAAGGGTTTTGGTGTTTGTAGCTCATTTTCCCATTCATCTTAATTTAATTATTTTAAAATGACATTATGAAACTATCAATTTAACCTACAAACAATGCTCTCTTGTTTTGCCTTTAGCCATGTGTTCTTTTCCCTATGGTTGTTTCAGTGATTTACAGACTTTTCAGGAAGTTTTCCTGTAACTGCTGCAAATAGCTGGTTAGCTGATCGCTCAGAGCACCTTGTTTACACAGCTATCATAGGAGGTTGGAAATGCTGTAAGCTTCACAGAATAACAGGCACAAGACAGGTGCCAAAATGTATTTCTAAAAGATAAGATAACTTAAAAATATGAGCTGGTTTTGTATCTTTTGTTGTCAATATTTGACAGCGTTAGCAAAGCCACAGGTTTTCTTCTTTTCTAAATATGGTTCCTTCTAATAAAAAAAAAAAAAACAAGACTGTGACAGACATAATGCCTAACTTGAAGTCTTGTCCACTGTTAAATCTATTTTTATGTCTTTTGAGCTAACACCAGAAATATTTTACAGAAGCAACCTAGACTAATTGTACACTCTCTTAGAAGGCCACATCACTTTGTGGAAAATTTTTTGTTCACTTTGAAAAAATTACATATTATGTCTGCAAATTAAATATTTCTTCATTTCTGAGTGGCTCTTTTCAGTAATGCAGGTATGCCAGATCAGTTGTTTATCTTAAGTCTACAATATTATGTGTACATGCACATGCTAAAGGAAAAACACACTCACCTTCTCCTCTTGGACAAAGTGTCTTTCAGAAAACCGTTGTGATGTGCGAACTGAGGTTGGTTCAAATAGCTTTTGTTTTTGCTCACGCTCCTGAAGAGGAAAGAAAAAAAACAGAACAAAGTTCAAGTCAGCATCTTATAGCCACTTAAGAAATACAAATTGTGATCCAAATTTAAAACAAAAAGGCAGTCCTGAGAACCTCTTCTCACTCCCATATTGACTGATTGCTTACAATAAGTCGAGAAGCAGAGGATTACAATTAAATTTATTTATGCTTTTCTCATCACAAAAAACTTCTGGTTATTCTCATTTTTCTTTTATAATTTCTTTTTCATTAATGTGAACGTGGCAATGTCTGTCTTTCATATCGCCGACAAATTACTGATTGAGTCTTCAAGACAGAAAAACAGACAACCACACACAAGCCAACACACTGACAGGCCCTGGGGAGTTGTGGAGGAGCAGCGAGTATTGAGAGGTCACTGGCTCTGCTTTCCCCTCCCCCCAAGTCACACCCTCTTTTCCTCTGCCTGCATTTCCCAGTTTTTCCCTTAGGTTAACAGTCAAGCTTAATTTGAAAAAAAAAAACAAAACAAAACTCTGTGTTCTCCATGACTTTACTAATATTATAATTAGGTGTAGAAAAAAAAACAGGGAACGTAGTGAAATATTTTTAATTCTTAGGCATGCATTTTGAAAATGACATGTCTGTTATCCAGATATAGCACACAGTGAAGGAGGGAAACACCAGCCAACACAGAGCTCTAAACAGATCCCTTGAAAGCCTGTCTATATCAGGGACTGTCCTCAGCAGCTCATGTCAGAGTTCATCAGGGAAGCCAGGTTGTGAATAACTGTCAACTCGGTGCAGCCTGCAGCACTGAGAGGTGTCACAGTCAGGCTTCTGGCCATCCATAAAACTACCATGGGAGGCCTGAAAATGCATTAGCAGCTGTATGAAGCCTCTGTTTGTGTGCAGGTAAGAAAGAAAAAGATGTGAGTAAAGAGAGAGAGGCAGAGAAAAGACAGATGAAGAAGATAGAGCAGAAAAGACAGATGTTCATGAGCTGATATATAACGCCCTCCACAACTGTTCTGTTGGCACTCCATCTCTGCCTTGTCTTAGTGTGAAGCGCTAGCATATCCTGAGGCTTCACAGTTTCTCCCTACATTACTACCAGCCCTGACTGCCTGGACTGCCCCCCCCCCCCCCAACCGTGCACAAGATAGAGTGCCTCTGGTGTCACCATTTAGAGAGGTCGAGAGAATCCTGCAGCACAGCAGAGCTGTCATTCAAGAGGCTCCATCCTGCCTCAAGGTGAGCTCCTGCCTGCTGTCAGTGCTCCATGAAATGGCTGGTGACAGCAGTCTGAGATACACTGAGGAAAGGATTCAAGCGGCTACACACAGTGTGTATTTTTATATTTTTCCACACACATAAGGACAGATATGCCTATGTAAAGTATACACACATAGTAGGCTGCTCTAGAACCACACTTAACTGGCGGCATTTTTTTTCTCCCACTGTCTGGCATCTGAGGAATTTTTTTATTAAGATATACTTTTAAAGATGTACTTCCATTAAATTCAGTGTGTTTTAATCTGTCGTTTTTAAAAAAAATGTTATCATACCTGCAAGAGACCATGTAAAATGAAAAGAGCTGACTACCTCTTATTTCTCTTAAAGTCTAATGTGCTTAAAAAGTTGAAAGAAAAGAATCCTTTTGAAAATCATTTACTACAATGTGAGCAAAGTATAACTAAGAGTACAGTCAATCACAACAAGTAATTTTTTTCTTCACTGTCTGTGATGATGTAAAAGGCTTAGAGGGTTTCTATAGCAACTGTTGGAACTGGTTATATATCACAGACAGTGAAGAGTCCAGTCATTTTTATACAAACAGGTAGGATAAAAATAAGTTTCTGCTTTAGCATTGACTAGCTGTGGCATTTTAAAATAAAATTAATTCAGTCATATTTTAGTCAGCAGTATAGGCTCTGACTCAAGCTTGTTATGGGTAGGAAAAAGTATGCCTCCCCCTCAAGTACTTGACACACATTCCAAGGAAGATATGATAGACAAAAGAGCATGGCCAACCCCAACGAAGCTCACTACAGAACTTGTGCCCTCATTCTACCAAACTGGCAAGACAGCATAGTTCTCTGCAGTCAGGCTCTACTGAAAGGTCTGGAGTAAACTTGATTATCAAGCCGGTTTGTGCAGAATTAAGGACAAGCACAAACCGGCTTTACTTCACTTCACACGGTGCAACAGGCCTAGCTTAGGTATGAAAAGAAAGGGCTGGCTTGTGGTGGCAAACCCAAAGAGAACTATCATCCAACAGTTTAACATCTGTACATGTTTGATCTTACATGATTTTTATCGAATATTAACACTTGGTACCATAAATATTATTTTTTTTTTAATGTACAATTTTAAATGTACAGAGGGGTATCTGAGAGAGCTAATTGTTCATTTTACTTAAAAATGTTTTTTGTGTAAAAATCACGGTAATGAGGAGGACTTGTGGTTAAGTGGTTACTCAACTGATCACTTGCATACACAGAATGATTACTGAATTAAGTAGGAAAAAACATAACAAATTAAGTATTTATTTTTTGTTCACAATTAAAAGGTACTGGTATCATAGTTTTCAAATGATACCCAGCCACAATGGTTATCTAAGGAGAGTTGAATCAAGAGCAACTGGAATTTATTTAAGATACTTGAAAACTTTGTGCCTCTCATCCAAGAGGCTTTTTCGGTTCTTATTGAACAATCTCTGACGAGCCCTTCATATGAATCTACTAGCACATTAATGGGTTGGACTTGCTGTTTGGAAGTTGGTGACATATTACTCTTGGTAGTAGCTGACAAACTCTATCCATCTAGGAGAGAAGATATTATGAACTGTTGTAATGGGAACTAAATGCAGTTTGGCATCTGACCTTGTGCTCAATCATGCTGCTGATCTCAGGCAGAAAGTTCTCACTGATGACACGGTAGAGGTGGCGATCCTGTGGGGAGGTTTTGTCTTTAATGCTTTCTGCCAGATTGACCCATTGTTCCTCTGTATCACAGACAAGGGACCAAGTGCCTCTCTTACGGCCTGGTAGAAGCAAGGTGGAGGGGCTTTGGCTTGCCGACTCTAAGAAAAAAGAAAGTGCAATGTGTGTAGCAATTATGAGTGAAAATGGTCATCAAAACTTAAATAAAAACAAAAATCAAAAAATTCCTTGATTAGATTAACATGAAGAGGATGTTGTTTGTATTCATGTGATCCTCGCACCTGCGCTTGACGGGGGGTTTTCTAGCCCATTTTCTGTCTTCACTTCTGTCACTTCACTTTCCACATCACTGAAAGGTAAAAAAATATACATTTATGATACTTTAAAAACAACCTTACATAGAACAGACTAAAATGATAGAGCAGCTGTCTCACACTATTAAATGCATTGGAATTGACTGTTATGTATTAATTGGAGACAAATATCAGTGAGATCAGGAAGTACATTCAGCTAGTTTTCCATAGACCTCTGCTAATCTTTCAGCTTCCTTTTATAGCACAGTATCCAGAAGTGAGGGTGTGAGGGTATATTTAAGAAAACATAAAAAAGAGTTAACTATATGACAGCTATTTTATCAGTAATAATTTCCATGATTTCTATGCTTTCCTCCCACCGATCAAATTAATACACGGGGGGGCTGTATTTGTGGTCAGGTATGGTACGGCAGATCTGATAAAAGAGTGAGTAGGCAAAATATATTTTAATCATTTATCATATTTCCTATTTAGCAGTAGGCTATATATAGTTCATTCAACAACAGTAAGGGAAATGACAACACAAGCCTCAGAAACACTGACATGTCTCAACTTTTTGTTGATAGAGTTAGGATTGTTTCATATATGACTGAACAAACTGTACAAATCCTTACTGAAATATTTGCAGTT
>JAPZDZ010000023.1:132787-148461 GCA_029783805.1 Acanthurus tennentii | reverse complement strand
CACATGCACAACAAAACATGTCAGCACTTTTTATGCAATGGACTACTGGCGCTGACACAAACAAAAATGTTTTTTCTTGCCTTAGCTGAGGGTCGTCCAGTTTTTTCTTCTTTGGTGGTCTTCCCCTTTTCTTTTTCTTTGGTAATGTTTGCTCGGTGAGATCAGAAGGTTCACTGTAGAGAAAACAAAAAATAGTGAACTGTTTTAAATATTGGCCTGTTAATGTGGGTGATTAGCAATGAGAGACCTCTATAATTAACCATCAACGGTCCTGTAAACAAGCTTCAAATATATAGCAATTACACACTTACCATATGCTTTAGTCAACCACGGAAAACAACCTAATTAATTCTTGGTTCATTGATGAAAACTGTATTTACCTGATCTGCTCTGCTTTTCTTTTGACTGGCTCTTCTTTGTACATACGAGTACCATAAAAATACCAGTAGAGGGCTCCATCTCCATCTTGCCCCAGTGGTTCCACCCTCAGGCTGTCTGCATCCAGTCCCTGGTAGGGGGCAGGGATGGAGACATTAAATTTATCGAATCATGTGTAAAACTGTGTTTTCAAATCATAAGCGGGTGATGTCACTCAGTTCTTTGAGTCCATGGGGCTGTAAATTAACAATGACATAAAGCACTTCCAGTATCGCACTGAGTGCATTTATTAATTAAATAAGATAAATTATTCTCAAAAACCTTATCTTGTGAGAAAATATATTATAGGAAAATTAAATAATGACAGACAACATGAGGGTAAAACTGTCAGCTTATTATTAGTTGCACCTTAGTTAATTCCAGGGTATACACTGAGCTACGGCAAAGAGGCCATCTATGTCACTGTGTAGTAAAAAGCTAGCTAAGAGACAAATGACTTGTAAATTCAGTTTACTTGCTGGCATTCCCTTATCTTACAGCTCCTTTTCAGGCCACAGTAAAAGTACCCCAATAATGTATTTGATGTTTAAAAGACTGAACATTTTTATGTTGCATTAAAATTCACTGAACAAATATGGGTTGGACCCTGTTCGGACCAAATTAGACATTGCAGCAAAAAAGCAAGTTCACCCATTCATTTTAATGTGTATAATTAGGCTGTGGCCGCAAGGACCACAGGGGTTTCTGAAAAATAGATAAACAAATAAATGAATTACAAAAATCTGCAGCCATGGGGTGGAAAGCATAAGCAGAATCAACTTTTGGGGATGTAAACCAACGTAATGCTACAGTGGCCCATCAACTGAGCAGCCAATCGGATCGTACAGAGCTGAACGACCCAGCCAAAAAAGAGTACAAAACATGTTAATTTGCATTTACGACTGAGCTGAAACTCCCACACCTCTGCACAAGCCTGCAGTGATTACAACAATGCCTGATTTGGTCTGAAACAGCCCTTATTCAATTATTTTTTAAGAGAAAAATGTAATTTTTAAAAACAAAAACTTGCTTACACTTATTGAAATTACCTTGACTATAATAGGTAGAAACTAATTGTGGAAGTAGCAGTGTTAGTGGGATTCAATGATTACATGCTAGTTACTATCATATCTCTAAAGTTTACTAATAACTTAGTAGTTTCACAGTTGTTTTTGCTTGAAATTATGATTGTTTTAGCTCATTCTAATGAAAGTGTACCTTAAGTAGGTCAAAGACATCAGCAGCATCCAGACGGTAATCGCACAGTCGGTGCAGCAGTTCCACCTGAGTGCGGGGCGGAAGATCCTCAAAGGTGCACTCTCGAAGTGGGTTTGGCTTCCCTTCTTCCAGCTCCCACCGGTAGCTGATGATGTCGTCCAAGTAACTGCTGAATGAATGGGGGCTAAAGGGCAGAATGAATGAACAGAAGAGAGACAGAATAAGAACGAGGTGCTATGTTTCTCAAGACCACATAAAGGCAGAATTTCAACAGCATTTACACATTTTTAATACCAGATAGGATTCTCTTAAAATAAAGGAGTTGATCATTTTTTTGGACTTAGGTGATAGTATAGTGAATTCATTCAGAATCATATAAAAGAAAAAAAACAACAACTTGGCACTCTCTTGCTGTCTGGGAAACAGCAACTGACATTCTTGTGGTTGAAGTGCCACTACATTATCGCAAATATCTTATGCTGTTGTTGTGATCATCTTCCTGTCATTGTGTGTGGGTTTCAGTTTCCTTTTCTGCAGGTTTTTTGTGTGTGTGTCTTATTTAGAACTTACACAATTAGCCATTCATAAGCACAATTACTCTCATATTCACTCCACCTAAGCTAATCCACTTTTTCCCTAGTATGAAATGTTGTAAAGGAGCAGTGTCTTGCTTAACAGTCTGGTGGTGGCACTGCACAGGTGGGACCATATGGGTTTGTGTTAATGTCTTTTCTAAGTTTAACTCACTTAAAACTACATTACAACAGTATTTTCATTCCCAGGAGAGATTAAGGGGACAAAATGTTGGTGCTATGGTTAACACAGTCAACTGACAAATAGAAGGCTTTGGGTTCAAACCCATCTCTTTTTTTTGTGGAGTCTTGGTCCATTGACTCCATGTCTGCTTGGTTTCCCTCCAGGTCCTCAGGTTTCCTCCCATAGTCTTAAGACATGCAGGTTAAGTTAATTGGTGACTCTAAATTGCTTGTAGATGTAAATGTGAGTGTGAATGGTTGTTTGTCTCTATTTGTCAGCCCTGTGATAAACTGGCAATCTGTCCAGGCCCTACCCTACCGCTCACCCACTGTCAGTGACGATTGGCTCCTGCCCCATGTAACTTTGCAATTGTTAAGCTGTAGATAAAGGATGGATGGATAGTCAACAATTAACCTAAGTGCATGAATATTTTGGGCTTTGGATCTATCATTGTTGTTTGTTAGACTTACAAATCTGACTGTGGTGACTTTTTACACATTTTTTCTATCTTGAGTTTAATAAAACTGTGTTGTCTAAAAACAGCAGTGTCAAAATCTCACATGATGCTTCCTATCGTATCAAACACTATACCAGAAATATATTGTTATTTTACTCAGAAAAAAAAAATCTGTCAGTATAGATAAATGCTACAAATTCAACTACAAATGCTGTGTGCACATTGTAAAGCCAGCACACCATGTTTCAATATCCTTTGTTATACATAGCTTAAGAAACAAACAAAGTTCAAACTACCATAGTGTCTGGTGAGACAGAGGAGGTGGAGCCAAAACAAGGGTTTGTTTCTTCAGATGGAAATAGGGGTTGTATTTCTGCTATGAGTAGGAGCTGGTAAATAAATGCTGGTTCCGGTTCAGGTCTAGCCGATTAATCCGTACCTTTCAGTTCCAACTCAGATGAACAGAACAAGGGCTTGGGGCAGGGGTGAGCATCGATGCAATGGCAAAGAGAAAGAGGGACAGAAAAAATGGCTTATCTTGAAAGAGCAGTGTGCACTTTTCACACAGCTGCAGGCAACCCCCTCCTTGCTACCCCATCTCTCCCCTACTCTCTGTCCCTCGTTCTCTCCAACATCCTCCCTCCCTCCTTTCCCCCGCTCCGGCAGAGCGTTTAACACGTGCGGATGAAAAGGGAAGCTCTGTGAAAGGCCAGCGCTGAGCAGCCACCCCCAGGATGCCAGCGCCTGTCCAGTCCAATAAAGCAGGTTGTCTTCCTGTTACCAGTTGCCTGGATGGAAAAAAATCTGTCCTGCCTCTCTGCTTATCGGTTTACTGGTACTACTGTGCTTCTTTCTAATGACAGTGTGGAGTAGGAGATGTTGGGGGGAAGCCCCATAAGATACTAGACATTTCTTTGGATTTGAATAACAACCTCTGCTGTATACTCACTTTCTCCCATTTTTTAATTATGAGAATGAGGTAGAGAAAGTTTCAGTGGTTATGATATTTTCATATATCTTGGTACCAGCAAAGCATTATTTCGTCACAGACCGAGTCACCATATGGTAAGTAAACACCAACTCCTCAGCAAGTCAAAGTCAGTGACTCATACTTCCTGTCAGGGCCCCTGGGTTCAATGACTAATTTAAAGGAGATGGAAATACTGGTCCTATTTTGGCAGCTAAAAATTTTACTATTTTATTGAATATTTTCCATTATGCCCCTTTTTTTTTTCTTTAAAACTGTGGGAGATGATTCCTTTGCGCTTGTTCTGGCAGGGACCAAGACTTACTTAGGTTTGTAAAACCTTGTTGAAATATACAAGTAAAAGCAGGTTTACAACAGATGGAGGCAAATTAAACAGTAGTTTAGCCAGCCATGAGTTCCTGATTAGAGCACATTTACCACTGAGTTCTTATTACACAATCAAATGTTTAAAAATATTTAAATCAAAATTTCTTTACTGGAATGAATAGTTTATGCAAGAAATTTTCTAATACAGTTGCTTGTGTTTACAAAACATTTGGAACTTAAGCTTCATTTCTTAAAGGAAAAATATTGTCTATTAAGAATTTTTTTTTTCAAAAAGTTTTTTCTTAAAGTTAGGTATAAATTCAGTATTTTCCTAGTATCATAACTAAAATAAAGGAATTATATGATTGTCTTACAAAATCAATAATTGTTTCAAGTTATGCTGGAGAGAAACAAAATGTTTGAATCCTACTAATTTCAGCCTTAGTGATATTTACTTAGTGATAATGTACATCAGGAGTGAGCCACTATTTTGATACTTTATGTTATTACTGTATTAAGACCAGAGTATGAAGTGATATTCCAGGTAGGTATAGCTTTATTTGTAAAATTTGCCTATATTTTACTGGTCCCCAGTGACATCTGCAACCAGTCAACGGTGATAATAATAATAATAATTCTTCGGTTTACTTCAGCTTCTTCAACCATGACTTGAAAACATATCCATCTGTTGTGGATACCATAAAAAAAAATTAAAAAATCTTGAGTTGCACTGAGTTCAGTGAGTACAGTTTTAACAGCCATCTTAGCATACAAGATTTATTTACTTACGTGATGTCCTTGCGCTGGTAGCATCCTTGCAACAGACAAGCAATGAGGTCCCCAAGAAAGTCTAAATCCTGCACTGACAGGGCAAGCTCCAGCTCCTAGACACACAAAACAAGAGAGAAAGTAGGGTTAACACACACATAAAGAACTCTGCATAGACTTTAACTGTGTTGGTCAAATACATAACTTTCAAGCCCATTTGATTGTCTTACTGTTCATATGAAGAGCTTTACCAAAAGGATAAAAATTTTATTTATTACATTGACTTTCAATTTGGAAATCAGTATTCCATTGCATAAGCAACTTATTGTATCATAGGGCTTCAAGCAATAACTTCAAAAAGTTTAACAGAATGAGTGGAGGGAGTCTGTTGACTGCTAACTGAAGGGCGAATGTAGCAGATGACCATACCAGAAAGACAGGGGGAAATAATGGAAAGAAAACACCTAAAAGAAAGCAGTCTGGTGAGTGCTAAATTCAGTCAGAGGCTGAGCTGAAAACAAACAAGCGGACACATAAATATACTCTCTAAAGTTGCTCACTAGAACTGATTCCGAACAAGATTTTTTAAGCCTGCTTGATATCTTTCTGGTCTAAGAGGCATTGAAATGATTGCATCGTGTTTGCTGATCACATCTTTGAATAGTTCATATGGCAATTAAGCACAGACTTGCCTCTGATCTGGTGGATTATTTTGATGGTCATCAAAAAAATTTATTGAGTGGAAAATTAGAGGTACAATTCTTTTCTGTGAACTCCGTAGGAAAATTTAAAGGTAAAATTTAAAGATATTATTATAATTATCAGAATTATAAAAAGGGAACTATTTCAATAAGGTAAAGGATTGTAATCAAAACACAGGTAGCCTAACTTTAAATGTATTAAGCAGTTTATTACACAAGAACACAAAAGGTAATATCTAAGCTGTGGGATGATGCACAAAAGTATAAGACCCTATTATTACTTAAGTTTCCAGCATATGCATAATTTTAAGGTAAGCTGGCAGAGGGAGACAGCGGGATAGATGGATGGAATTTGCAAGTTGTCTGATTTGGGCTTTTTGGTTTGCCAGCGGTTGTTTGGCTTGAGTCGAGGTTCAAGTTCAGCCATGACCTCTCTCCTGCCTGGCATTGTGTTTCAGTCATTGAGGTTTTATGAAGCGGCAGTAACCGGCAGAGAAAACTCTAAAAGACCTGAAAGCACCAAGGAGAGATGGCAGGCAGCAGGGGCCTAGAGCTGCAACACAGCCATGCCCCCTCCTTTCCTCTGCTGACCAACCATAACACAGCACCCCACACTGCTTCCTAGCATGTACTGCTCTTTCCAATGATACCCAAAGCCCTGGAGTAGAACAGGAGGGGAGAGAAAGAGGGAACAGGAGGCTAAGAGGGCAGAAATGCAAATGCAAAGTGCTGCTCCGTCAGCCAAGTGTCCATTTCACTTAAAGCCTCCTTTTGCAGTATTAAAAACAGCCCCTTCATAGTAAAGCCCATCCAGTGGGTCTGCAGGAAAAACTTAAACTTAAAAAACTTAACTGGCTGCAGATGACCACTCCTTACCCCTCTTGGTCCTTGCTCACACAGTTACATCAGATCCAAACTCCTATTGTGTCGCGCATCCTTTCTATTTAACATTCACAAAAGTGCTGCTGCAGGTTCTACAGGGAAAAATTATCCAGAATCCAGACTTATTTCAAAGGCAAGGAAGCACATTTAATTACTCTGTGCTCACTTGTCTTTTCTCAGTCTGTCTCTCTCTAGAGAGACCTGGTAAAGCTCAGGGGTCACCAAAGGTCAGCATACACACCTCCCGGCCATGAAGAATGACGGAAGCTAGGAGCCAACAAGCCAGCGATGAAAAACAGAGGAGAAGAAGGGGAGACATAGATAGGAGGTTGAGAAAGAAGTTGAAAAACAGGATGAGATTAATGTTTCTGCTTGAGGTTAGAAAAGAAAAGCATATGAGGGAAAAGTCAAGGCGCCCCACTACTATCTTGTGAAACATACCAGAAAAGCAAGTTTAGATGATGGGGATAAAAATCAGTTCATGATACAAAAGGAGGATTAGTTCATGAGGTTTTAAGAGCATATTCTGATGAGTATTTCAAAAGTATACAGTTCAATGTACTCACAATGACAAACAAGTCATGTTCTTATATATTTCAAGAATAATTCAACAACAAAACTTATACTGGAGGATTACAACTCAAGGAATTGATCTGTACACTGGACAGTAAGGCCAAGAGCACAAAAGATAAAAGATAAAAATAGTATAATTCAAGTGTTAATGTAGCAAATGATGGAGCTCTTTTACATTTACTTAACACAATTCCCATTTTTTCACTGTCCCATCCTGTCAAATCAAACAGCAACTGGCTAAAATGTTTGTGGCTTCATGTAATCAAAGTAAAGAGACCAAGAAGAAAGAAACATGTCCTTTTCATTAAGAAAAGCAACAATGCAACAATGTTTCCGTAGACTATTGTTGTTTTCTTCAAATCTTAATAATTATGTTGACATATTTAACCTAAACAATGATAATGTGTAGTGTTCATTTAGTCTAAAACAAGGGAGACAGAGAGCTTTGACAACAAAGAGAATGTTTCAAAAGCACAAAGCACATGTTGTTGTGGCTTGTTTGCACACATGTATGCTATCCAGCTGCAGAAAACTGTCATTGCCATGGGCTCTCATCATTAAAGGATAGAAAGATAGTGTCTATTTCTCTGTGAGTACAAGCACATGTGCATAGGATGTCGAGAGATCCTGTGTCATGCTCCTTTCCATTTCCTGGTCCCCTGTCAGGCAGCCTTTGGGCCAAAGTGAGCCCATCTATCAGAGACAGACTGCACTTTGATCACACTTCGAAAAAGCTTGGGGCCAGGGCCGGGGGAAGAGAGTCGAGTTGAGTATAGCACAGCAGAGTGAAGGGCTTGCTACAGCCCCTGGATTAGCACCATCCTGCTCCACCTTTGAAGTGCCACACGGCATCTCAGATGGCAAAGGGAAGGGGAATTAATGTGGTGTGTGTGTGTGCCCTTTCTTCAGCTATCCATCCAGCCACCCAATCTCTCTGTGGTCTGGTGCTAACAAACATGCGCCTGAGAGGAGTTGCAAGGGACACTCCACTGTGGCTGGACATGTCCTGTGGGAACCATTTCCCTTTATAAAAATATAGGACTTTCCATGTGCTGGCCTGGTTTGGCTTGGTTTGACACAGCATGTCAGCGCAGCACATTGGGGATTTGCTTACCAGTACAAAAGGGCTATTTGCATAAAGATGAGTCTTTATCATGAGTCACAAATGACGTGCTAGTCTTTAGTCAAGCCTAAACCCAGACTTTAATAAATGTCTCTTATTATTTTGTTATTTAAAGCATTTATAATGAAGCAGCAATATCACAAAAGATTTGAGTTTTCATCAGCAGAAACTTGACTGATGAAAGCTTAGAAAAAAGAGAACCTTGTGAAACAATAAAATAAAGCAGAAATCTTAAAGTACAAACAGGGACACAGGAGAATAACTTTTCATCCTACCAGAGAGACTCCGTTAGAAGCTATCAAAGTACTGAGAACTGAACACATAGAGACTATTAAAAGCACCAGGGATGAGTTGAGTCTCATAGCACATAAGCTTGTTTGAGGGAGGGAGAAGCGGAGTCGTCACATGTTGGCTGTGGCTGGCAAGATGTCATTACTACCTGCTTAGAGCCGAATCATGTATGTTTTGGACCTGCTGTACAGTAGGTAGGATCAGGCGCGCTTTGGCCCTACTGTACAGCAAGGCCATCTGGGGGGTGGTATAATTGGTAATAGAAACATAGCATGCGCATCATGGCATGGTTTCACTTTGCAGGGCCCAGAGTAGCAGCGGAAAAGCCTTGTTACAAACAAAAAGTTTTGAACAAACTAATACACCAAAAGGAGACGTCCCGCAACCTTGTTTTAATCAAACATTGCCTGCAACAAACAACCTCCAAAACTTTTAGCAACATGTGTCTCAACCAATACAGTTCTTTGGATACTTAAAATTAATGATCAATGGAATTCAAAGATAAGAGAGCTGTATAGTTGACAAGCTATAAAGAGCATAAATCATTTAACTTGACTTTCAGATTTCACAAAGCTATTGCAGTGAACAAAACAGGCTATTCGTACTCATACTGGAACAAAAGACTGGAGGGTGAGTCAAGGCTTAGTCAAAGAGGTGTGTCATCACCACAACCCCTCTGTAGGCCTGGCTTGCAATCAGCAATTCACCCCAAAGGTATTTGCCAAGTCTCTAACCTGACTCCCTTGCTGTTTCCCTCTCTGCCTCTGACTGGCTGAACCTCTCCCACTGCCTTACACACCCTTTCCTCCCCTGTCCTGCTGCCCAGTTTCTACTAGGGCCTCTGAGACATTCTGCTATTACCCTGACAACACCCTGGCTCCACTCCCCACCCCACTCTTTTTCTCCTCTGTCTCCATTATCTATCCCTTCTCTCCACACATTGTCCCCACTTAAGCCAGTTCCTATCTTCACTGCAGCTGAGGACAGTACAGTCACATCTAGCATGTATCTCTCCACTAAAATAATACTTTGAGGGAATGTCTCACCTATCCACCTTTGCGATGGATTGGCAGAAAGTGCAAGAAGTAACACCTGCGGTGTCAGCACAGCTTGCCATTTTACTCTTCTCACAGGGCTCTGTCACATCCACGAAGGCTACATTCACAACACTATGTATTTGTTTAAAATGCTGTTTTTTTAGCTTTTCCATTGCCACTTTGAACCATGCCAAGTCCAACCATCAGCTCTCAGTTATTAAAAAGCAGAATCTCAGTGGTTGTAAGCTAAGTGTCTATCATTCATTCCTTTTCATTATCCCCTTCTGGATATCTGAATTGTTTTAGATTTAAAACCCCTACTAGAAAAAAGATCCTGTTAAAGCTTAAAAGAGAAAACGGTATGCTGGACAGTTCACTTGGTCTCCCAGGGTAGACCTGGGGTAGTAAAAATTACAAGACTTGAGATGACATGAATCAACTGAGAGGAGAGGACAAGATTTTCTTAAAAAAAGGGAGACATCTAAGCTAAACCGACTTCAAGGCAGAACAAACCATCTGCATTTGCCGATAAAAGGGAAATGTGTTTTTTTGTGTTGACATGTGTAACTCCATCATGTGTCCTAAATCCTATCTGCAGAGAAAGACAACCTATAAGATAAAATGTATGGATGAGCGTCTGGCAAATGTAGACCACAAGTGAGAGAGAGACGGGGTTGTGATAAGTAGAGCAGCAGCATTTGCATCAGCAGCTCCAAATTTGTGGCAGATTCACAGAGCCAGTGGTATCAGGGGGCAAGCCTCTCTAGCTACGCTTACAGCCGACACTTTCCATGCCACTGCCGTTAACAGCTCCTCCAGGGTCTATATCACCAACAGTTGTTCATGGCAAGCTGGAGGGGGAAGGGAGGCCTGTTTGTTGTATAAAGGCTCCTCTCTTCCTCTCCTTTGCTTCTTTCTTACTTCTTCCTCCCCCACTCCCCTCCCACTTTCATCTCACACATGGTTCCTCCAGGAGCCATCATCTGACAACACCCTCCTCCCCCACACGTAACCACCTCCTGCCACATGACAAACATGCACACACAGCCATAACACCACAGGAAAACGCCCTCGCATCCTCAGGATGTGCTGCTCATCTGATCATCAGAAGAGAGCATCAACAAGCATGAGTTTCTGTCAGACACATCTGACTGACACACCAAAACAAGAACTTGTTGGCTGACTCGTCTTCATAGTCAATCTTAATTAAATACATGTCCATTTGAGCCACTATGAAAAACTGTAACCACCTGCCTTATGCAGTATTTGACACTTTTAAACATCATGAAGCCTTAAGGTGAGAACGCAGTTTGCTCATGAATGTATGTAAACAGAAAGAGCGACTACAGGTTATTCTACTTTACCAAGTGAGAAGAGTGACAAATCCTAAATATACATAGCTCATATGCTACACAACTATTAGGTAAGTTTCAACTTTCAACTGAGTTTTATTTTAGTGTCAGTGTCAAGGCCAGGTGGGACAGGTGGCTGGGCTGTATTAAGGGGTACTCAAGGACGGACTGAGGGTAAGGGGGATGGCAGAAAGATCCTTCCTGCTATGGCTTTTCTTCACATAACTGACATCCCAGTAGTTCAATACTCTGACTACATAAACATGCACCTGCATATATTTGCACATACACACACAAAGATGGAGACAGTTAAAATTAAGCTTGGTATAGCCCAAGGGGAAAGACAATTCCCTGACCACTGAGGTTGTGGACAAAAGAGGGAAGAGTCTTGCAATGGAGAAAACAACATGAAGCAGATGGTTTGAAGCTAACAGACACAAATGGTGTTTGTTGGCGGAAAACCTGCACTTGTGACTAATACTTTTCCAGTATGGTTTATTTGCATCAGAGAAAGCTGGGGAATGCATGCTGTTTGATAAGCTGTTCAGTCCACTGAGTCAGTACTTGTATCATGAGAGTTGGTTGTGGTATTTGCACTGTGTTGAAATGTAACATTTAACAGAAGACATGAGAGGATCCAGTATCATAGCGATAAGCCTTTAATTCCTTACTCTAAATGGATTTCCTGGTCATATATTATTTTCTCACTGACAAGCCCACAGCATCATGGCCTATCCCATCATTTAAACACTGAGCTGTTTTTGGTCTGAATACTCATTGGGTTGAGAGCTCATCACTTAAGTAAAAAGGGGAGCTATTGTAAAAGGCTCGAGTCAATTAATAAATAGTTAAATAAAAAATGTAAAATAATAAAATAGCATAAAGTAGAATAACACAGGATTATTGTTTAATGGTTGTATGCCTTTGTAAACCAGTCAAGTTGCAGTTTACATCAATATTTAGCAATCATGATATTGACATGTGTGTGTAATTCCAGTGAATTATTTCCAGCAAGAAACATGCTATCTTGGCTTAGAAACAATTTAACAGTGGAGTGCAAAGGATTGACAGCGAGCTTTGTCTTTTTGTGCATCGACAGTCAGATTTATATCAACAAAACCATTGAGTTTCAGGTGGATAAAAATGCTTCAAACATGGACGTTGCTGCAAAAAACTACAAATTCAAAAATGCAAGAAGACCCATACAATCAGCAGTTTCAAGGTGGGCGGTCAAGATTAGTGTGATCAATTCGGCATCCAGCCAAATATGAAATATGGTATCTCTTCTTCTGTTTCAGAGTTGTGGTGTGAATAATGGCCATGGAAGTGTTTACCTTATGACGTGACAGTGAGGATACCCTTAGATACCTTGGATAGAAATGACATTATTTCAACATCATATCCTATTACAATGTCCTGTAATAATTTCAAAATAAGGTAATTAGTTCTGTAGTTACAGGCAAAAAACAATTTTCATGAGGTCATAGTAACCTCTGATCACCAAAATCTAACCAGTTCATCCTCCCTGTTACAGTGCTATTTTTTTAGCAGTGGTAGCAACAGGGTTAAGAACAGAAATCTTTATTTAAGCCTGTGGTTTCCGACAATCTAGGTAGTTAGTTAAGTGTGTGTTAGTCTGAATCCTACTACACCCTTACAGCCAGCTCTCAGACAGTTCTCTTGTCAGCACTGTTTTATCAAACGCCTGTATTCCTCATACTTGTTCCCACTTTACATCATACTTTCTTTATGGTTCTCTCAAAGGCGCAAACAACAGCACATTCTAGAATAAATCTCTCTTAATTACCTCTTCTTCCTGTTATGCTGCATCACATCAACACGACACAAAACAGAATTTCCAGGCAGACTAAACACATATATTAACCATTAGCCCAGTAAGTTCTCCAGGCCTCTTGATGGATGAGACCTGGTTTAGTGAAGTTCTCATTACTTGGTTTCTCTCAGTCTTCTCATATCTGCTTCAAAACCAGCCTAAAAAGCACTTAGTGAGAAAGCAACACTGGAGGGATGCTGTTCCAGACTGGAGACAGAGAGAGGGAACCATGGGGTGCTGCAACAATGGAGCTGGCTGAAACAAACCCCGGTGTATGTGCCCCTCTACCTCCCCCTCTGTGCACACACTCCTCATGTGAAACCATCTGATGCATGTACTGCTGCTCTCACTTGTCAATCACAACTGGGGGAGGGGCAGCAGCCTTTTACAAAGATCCCTGCATCGCATGTAAGGGAGGGTACTAAAAAGACATGCAAAAAGGTTCTTGATCTTTGAGGGGTACTCGCAGAGTGTGAAAAAGTTTTGAAGGCTTTATGTTTATATTGATCTGGAAAGAGCAGTGTCAGAGGTTGGTATCTGTGAGGCTGTAAGAAGGGCTGAGCTGGGGATGTGTCAGTGGGTGGGACAGAAAGAAAGAAAAGAAAGGGGATGTGAGGGAATAGTGAACATAACAGATCTGAGATGAGAATGAATCATTGCTGTTATGTGGGTGTCTGCAGTCTTTTCCCTTTAACTTATAAAGGAGAAAAAGTGACCCTGGCTCGAACTTAATTATCTTACAAGTAATTTAAGTCACACATCACTAATCTCTGATGATGGTGCTGGAGGCATTATAGCAAACACAATAATGGGTGTGGTGAAAATACAGAGAGAAATGTCCCAATTTCCAAAATTTCTGGTCATTTTTTCTAGTGATATTCCTGCCAAATATTTTTACCACAACCATCCTTGGCTCTCACATCAAAGCCTAATTGAAGCCTTACTGGCAACACATAAGTGATGGCTATCTATGGTAACAATCCACAAAACTGGGAATCAGCAGGAGTGTGTGACTGTCTGAAGTTGTTCCATGATGGAGCAACACTTAAGCCTTGATCCCATTCCCTGTTAATCCATTTGCTTTCAAGACAACAGAAACAAGAACACGCACAGAGGCAGCTTGCTCTCGCTCACTTACTAGATCTAAAAAGACTAAAGCTTCTTTTACAATTACACAGGGGGCTTTACGAAAATAGGAGCCCCCTCCCCAGAAGGACTGCAGCAGCAGCAGCAGTTAGCCCTCAGTTAGAGTGGAAAGCCTCCACCCTCCAGGGGGAAGGGAAAGAAAGACCCACCATCTGGGGTTTAGTCATGGTGATGCCAGGGGCTGGGGCTCAGGGACAGGGAGTCTGCTGGGGCTTGAGTAGGGGACAGGGTAGACTGACTGCTAACAAGTGTGACAAATGATGCCAATGAGGATAGGGTATGAGAGACATAGAAAGATGGCCTGTCCACACCTGGTATTAACATGCTTCCTAGGAGATTCTATCACAAGAGGGAAGCTCTCAGTAAAGGTGTGAATGTATCCAATGAATGCTGAGATCTGACAGCCACAATCGTTTAATGGTGTGTATGCAAATGGGTCCTAGGCTGCATTTAGAGGACCTTCTATTTAGAAGATGTCTCCTATAAGAACACACAAAACATGCTTACTAAGAACTTAAGACTCTGTTGAAATAGTTTCACAATTTCAAGAGTTGTTAAGCAAGAGAAACTTTCTAAAACGGCTACACAATATTTTCATTGTTCATTCTTTCATGTAATTTTAGCTTCAATGCATTAAGAACAGTTTTTCTTTCATTACAAAAGGTTTTTAAAAAATCTGTCACTAACATTACACAGAGCTGTGAGGAGCCTGGCTATGCATGTTTACTCTGTGACTAAGAGTGCATCTTAATTGTCCACAATAAGCAGTTGTTTGAGCATAATGTTTCAGTTGTTTTTACTTTTTAAAACTACATTTAAGAGATGAAAACACTGGTGGTAAACATTTCTAGCATTTCTAATATAGTACAAATGAACCCATTTATGCTGCTTTGACTGCAACAAAAAAATTGTACAATTTAGATAGCTGCAGCTTTAAGAAAAATGTATTTACTTTCTGAAACACTGTCTCATACAAAATCAAATTATATTCTCCGTTTTTTGTAAAATGCTGTGTTTTACACATTGAGTTAATTCTTTCTTTGTTAAAAAGCTTCTTTGTCATATTGAACTGGCTATTATTATTGTCCCCCAGTTAAAAACAACTATTCTTGTCCTTGAAAATGAAAGATGTGTATACACACACACACACACACACACACAAATATATATAT
This sequence comes from Acanthurus tennentii, assembly GCA_029783805.1. Classification (NCBI taxonomy): domain Eukaryota; kingdom Metazoa; phylum Chordata; class Actinopteri; order Acanthuriformes; family Acanthuridae; genus Acanthurus; species Acanthurus tennentii. The sequence goes on along the minus strand of JAPZDZ010000023.1, from coordinate 133,440 downwards.
ATATATATATACACACACACACACATATTTATATATATATATATACACACACACATATACAGAGCACATAAGCAAGATCCAATCAAGACAAATGAACATGGGTGCACATTGTAGTGCCAAGTACAAAGGGGGTAACAGGGTAACAGGGGTGCATTTACAAGCTCTGCGACAAAAAGCTGCTATGACATCTGAATATGCTCTTAAGTATGCTAAACTCCTTCAGGCATTTGACAAGACATTTCAGTACATGAAAAGTAAACAGTAGGAACTGAACATATTTGCTAAGCTTTTAAATGTGAAACCTGCTGATGTGCCTGACAACCTACAACGTAAAATCATTGAGCTGTAAAGAAATGACAAGCTCAAAGCTTGATAAAACAACCTCCCTCTGCTCACATTCTGTAAACTATATGTACATCCTAAGGATTTTTCCATCCTAAGGAGTAGGCCTGCACGATTCAGGAAAAAATATGAATCTGGAATTTTTTGCTTTGAATTGAAATCACGATTTTCTTCCATGATTTTTTTTTCTACCTAGGCTTTCAGTAACATCCATTTTGCCTTCATTTGTTCACAGAGTTTTCCTTGCGATTAACGTTATTTCGGCAACGCCACAGTCCCTCCTCAACTCCAAACTTTCAACTCAACTATTT
>JAPZDZ010000023.1:112541-123750 GCA_029783805.1 Acanthurus tennentii | reverse complement strand
CCTGATTAATACAATCTCCTGACAGTTGATTTGTAGCTGTCTCTGCAAGTGAACTCTGTGAAGCAGTTATGTGGGCTGTAATCAAAGTTGTTATTAATTGGCGATTTCTGAGGTTGCTGTATGCAGAAAAATAAACTATTTTTCTTTTTGTCTTTCTGTCCCAGGGTGGTCCTCTTGAGAGCCAGTTTCATCAATATCTCCACCCTAGAAAAAAGAAGCTCAGAAATGGCTTCATTTCTTAATAATAATACATTTCCCAATAATTTTGGTTAAGTGAGATTGCTGTGTGGAGCCCAAAGGAGAAGACTACAGCACATTTTCTTTTCAGGTTGTCAGACTCCTTAACTTATCCTCTTCACTAAATATGAAAATAGTTTTATTTGTATTAGCTAGTTAATTATTAATCAAGTTATTTGATTTTCCAGTTTTTAGTAGTAGCATAGGGCAACTGCATTTTATTACATAACCTCACATAACTTTGGTGTCTTAAAGTAATAATGAACTATTGTCTTGTTTTACTTAGTGGAGTAGTTCTTGCTTTTATATGGATTGTTACAGCAATGAATTAGAGCTTTTCACTGTATATCAACAGTGCTTCTACAGAACACAGCTGATGGTCTCAAATACATCAAGAATGAAAGAAATTCAAATTCAATTAAACTCAGAGCTAAGTTGCTTCCATTCTAATAAATTAAAACAGGGTTGGATTTTAAGTGGTGGTTGTTTTGAATTACAACACAAAAAAATATGCTGTGTTTGGTTTTAATTTGTAAAATCTCAACATTAAAAAATAAAAGCAGCTATTTCTTGACAATTATAAACACATTTAAAACTTTGTCATATGAATTACAAAAATGTGGAGTCACCACAACATAGACAACTTCTATAAACCTTGCCATATAAGTCTCTGAACTCTACTGGAGGGATTTATGTCATCTCTCCAAACATTATATAATATAATATCCAGATTATTCAAATATTCAATGTATTCCAAATATTGTGGCATTACATTGCCAATCCCAGTTCCTGTTGTGAAGAGAATGTGCATTAAACTGTCTAAAGTTTCATTATAATACATTCTATTTGTAAAAGATACTACAGATTTTCACTGAAACTAAGGACTACTCCACATGACTTCATTCAGTCAAGAGTACTTCTAGTCTGCTTGAATATGTGTTAATCAGTGCAATGAAAAAACCTCTTGTAGTCCTTGGTAAGACTCTCAGCCTCCAATGGTCTATAGTGCCCTGTCAGTGGGGCAGGGCAGTGGTGGCCAGCCATTACAGGGCTGTCAGTGGAGTGAAGACATGCTCTTTGGGTCCCTTGGGAAAATCATTCCCATGTATAGCTTTGATGTTGCTAGGCAGCAGAGCAAACTAATGACTTTTGAGTGTAAAACTGGGGGCAAGTTTGACATTCAAACCCAAAACTCAAACTCCCCTTTTGCCTACTATGCTTTTATTTTTTAACCTAAAATCTTACTTGACTTCATTCATTAAGATGCCCATCTACAGTATGTAATTAATATTTTATTTCAGTCAGTCATTCCCAGTTCACATTTCCCATTTACACTGATGGCCATTAAAGCCCAAGCAAACTTGAGACTAAAGTTTGAAGAAAATAAGAGATATTTTAGAATATCCATTCATGAATCCAAAATGAACCAAAATCAACCCAGAGTATTTTAATTTTTCTGTCTGGCTTTGTAGCTTGATCTCCAGGATAGGTCACCAGTGGTGCAATGTAAAAAAGTGCATTTATTATGTTTTGCACTTAAGTACAATTTTGACACACCTTACTTCAGTACTTCTCTGTTATGCTATTCTAGAGCTATGACACACAAGATCCCTGTCCCAAGCATAGTGCGCTACAACTGAATAAACTGCCAAACAGTACAATAAGACATTAAAGCCAAAAAGCCAAACTGGAGATGATCATTTACGCCTATATTTCATCTTGTTTCGATTATTTGACCATCTCTTGAATTGTTTAAATGAGAAAGAGCTTGACCATCTCCAGGTTGTTCAGACCTCTGCTACGAGGCCTCTAACCTGCATAAACAGAAGAGCACACATCACAACTGTTTTAGCATCACTTCAATGGCTACCAGTTAATCCGAAAATTCATTTTAAATTTTTAGTTCTTACTTTTGGAGTCTTGCAAAGTCAAGATCCCTCTCACATATCTGACCTGATACAACTCCACACACCCTTCCACAGTCTTAGGTCATCAGGTCAGAGGGTGTTAGTGGTCCCCCTCACCTGTAAAAAGTCCTAAAGGTACCGACCCTCTCAAAAAGTGAAAGGATCAGACTGTGCAATGCACTATCTCTGTCTTCATGTTGCTTAAATTCTGATGATGCTTTTAAAAGGCAGTTTCAGACTTTGTTTTTTTTTTACACAGGCATTCAGTTAGATGGGGGTTTTTATGGCTGTTTGAATTTATATGTTTACATGTATTTTCATTGTGTTTTTATGTCTTTTACCATGTTTTGTAGTTTTACTTGTATTGTGAAGCACTTTGTGATTTTTATCTGTGAAAGGTGCTATATAAATAAAACTTATTGAATTACTTTTCTATATATTTTTTCTCTACTATTAAAAACCATTGAGGATTTATTTTCTTCACTCAGTGGTGTGGACAAATCTGGGCTGACTGCTGACCCTCTAGATTAGAAACAGACAGGGACTCTTTCACCTAAAAAAATGTAGTAAATATTAATACAAAAAATAAATAATAATAAATACTATGTCAATAAACTGACCGTGCTTTCATGTTTCAGAAAAAAGAATTTTTTTTTCATCAGAGTGAGTTGTAATAAAGTGCTTTAACTTTTAAATTCAACCTACAAGATATCATTATTAATGAAAGATTTTCCATGCTGATGACTGACATTATTACTAAGGGTAACAGATTTTTTCCATTAGGAGGAATCAATACATCAATCAATGCTTGTGAAAAAATAGTTAAGGGGTAATGAGTGGTTGCTGTGGTAGTCACATGCTCTCTTGGCTGATGTCTTTATATAACCTTATTGTCCTTTTATCACCTCCTTTTAAATGCTTCCCAATGAAAAAATATCTCAAACAGTGGTAATAACCATATCTGTTTATATTCATCGTTATCTTGATAGTAATTGTAAGTCTATGAACATATGTGGAGTTCATTGTGCCTTCAGGTATTATGTAATAGCGAGACTGTTGAATGGAGAGCTCACTACCGATGAAAAACCTTTTTTTATTGCTGCTCATGTTGTATATATTTTTAGAAACAAAACACACTGAGTTATAGTTGTGGGTATTTTTCCCTGTCGTATTTGTTGCGTGTGTTGTGGCAGCAGCTCCACCGGCATGAGTTTATGTCGAGTTGTGTTAGTGCAGAGCTGTGTTGCAGGGGCTGTGTCACAGAGGGAGTCACCACGAGAGGGAGGGACTTAGGCAGCAGGACAATGCTGGTGTTTGTGCAACGGCCCCTGAGTGGCGGCTGGCTCTCTCAGATCGCTCTCGGTTGACTACCGTTGCTGCATGCATTGTTGAAGTGAAAGGAAAGTGGACAGCCTGATCCTGTCTGCTGGTCTGTGGGATGCACCGACAGAGGTAAGACCCCCATTCCTCTGTATTTAACTCATGTGATGAGGAAAATTTATTTTTTTTGTAAGCTGTCTTGTGACGCGTGAGTTGTGTGAACTATGTGAGCAAGGGTGTTCTAGTGCAGTTTTTAGGGGAGGCTGAGGTCTGGGAGCTAGAGGGTGGCTTGGGGTGAGGCACCCTTGTCTGTGTTTTGGCAGGGTCACTACTGTGTGTGAATGGAGCTGAGCTGAAAGAAAGTTTCACAGAAAGAGGCTCAGTGAAAGGCATGTGTAGAATGTGACTAGGATCCAGCACTGGAAAAGACAGAGCACGAAGGAAAGACAGACTGAAAAAATATTTGGTGATGAAAAAGCTGAAGTGATGGAAAATGACCACATACATAAAATAAAAACTAAGGAGAGGAGACCAGCAAAAATCTGATTGTTTCTGTTAAGGCAGACGAGGATAGAGTGAAGGTTCACAGTGGTAAAATGGAGGTGGAGAGATTAAGAGGGAGATTAATTAGGGAGCTGAGGGAAGGTGGAAGTCAGGAAGGGAAAAGGCAGACAAGGAATGGAAGAAATGGAGAACATAGTGTAGGAAAGCAAGGGCTGTGAACCCCAGATGAGGTTTCAACAGCATTTGTACTGTCTGTGATACACACACAAACTATTGTACTTAAATAATGAAAAGAATGAAAGAAAGAAAGGAAAATCCTTTGCAAACAAATCTCAAACTTCCATTCAAATCTCCCTTTGTGTCTACTTTAAATGCTGGATTCCAATTGTTGTAAGAGTACACAAGTAAGCCCCTCATTTTCAGTTCTGCCCTCCTTGCTAGATCAAATACTCTTATCCCTTTTAGCTGGCAGATTAGAGAGACTCAAGATGTTCTGTCTCAGTGTGGTCTTCCTGGGATATGTCGCTACTCACATTTATGAATGAATAAGTCTGGATTTTATCAATACTAATGGTTAATATAAAGTGTCTCAATCCTGACAGGGCTTTGGGAAAGATAACACCTTTGTGCATATAGAACACAAATACACTGGTCTCACTTGGGTTCTTTCAAGTCATTTAATCCATATCAATTACAAGTGTTAAATGTTTTTCAGGCAGTGGGAGAGAGATTGGGTTTTGGTGTGAGGTACAGCAAAGCAAGAAGGCCAGCTGGGTTTAACCACAACAGAAAAAAAGGGGCATCCAGTCTCTCCATACCAGTGAGAAGAAGAAGAAGAAGGTGGTCAAGTGCTGGAGCAGTTGGCTGCATTTGTGGCGTGGGTGGGCAGGTGAGAGTTAAGCTGGTGGTGACAACTTTGGGCTGCGTGCCTAAGTGTGAGAGGGAAGAGGAAGAGGAATACCAGGAGGAGGAGGAGGAGTGAGTGGGGGAAGAGGAGGAGGAGTAGAGGAGTAGCGGGCCTGGAGCCCAAACACAAGCAGGATGGCAGAGAAGAAAGTTAGGTAAGTGTCTTTACCTCAGTTGTTTGGCTTAATGAAGATGGGCAAAAATGCATTCACTAAGTAGAAGCAGCAGCAGTGTTTATGTTGGTCTCTTTTTGCATGTGTGTGTGTGTGTGTGTGTGTGTGTGTGTGTGTGGTTGGCAAAACTCTCCGTGTGTCTGCTTTATTTGTGTCTTTGTCCATGAATGAATGTGTCATTTGCATGGCTTGTGTTGGTGGCTACGTTTACATGGGTCCATGTATGCATGTGTGCGCGTGTGTCTATGTTGATCCCTTTGCAGCCTCCCTGCTAAGCTGATTAATGGGGGCGTGGCAGGCCTGGTTGGTGTGACGTGTGTATTTCCTATTGACCTGGCCAAAACCCGCCTACAGAACCAGCAGGACGTCAAAGTCTACAAAGGAATGTGAGTAGGGCTCCCCTGGCCCGAGTTAACCTGCTACCATCCTTGATCTGCCATATGCAAAGATAGAGGTTTCCCTGTACAGTATTGCTTGCCTTGGCGTTCCAGAACAATTTTTTTCTTGTTATTATTGAGAAAAAATCTCTAAACCCCATCTTGTCTTTTAGCTTACAGAAAGTCTCTACACCAAAGTATTTTTTAAAATATATGCTGCTGATAATACATGTAGTCAGATCTGCGTTCTGGGTAACAGAGCTCTCTTATTTGAGCTACAAACAAGTCTTATTTATTTTAATAATGCCAACTCAAATGCTTTTCGACTGAATCCTAGAGGGTGGAGCAGCACAGCTAAACCCTCTCCATATTTGGTGCAGTGTTTTGGGTCAGTTTGTCCGAAAGTCAATCCTTAGATCATTAGAGGAATGGCAGTATACAGTGGGTGTGTTTTGATGGGCTTCCATGGTAACTTTAAATCATGGATTGCATTCACTGATTTATTTAAAAAAACTGACAAATTTTCAAACAAATGCACTAAAACTATTTCACATTATATTACTTCAGTTTTTGTAAAGTTTCATTAAAAAAAATAGAGATGTAAATAAAAGACAGTGTCCTTAAAATACTCCCTGAATTTTTGACTGCGCACATCTGGTGCTCACAACATTGCCGGCTGACTGGGAGTGGCCATCCTGTGATCAAACATTTTAGACTGTGGTTTTCTGTGTGAGTCAGAGATGGAAAAATAACTTGGTTAACTGTCCTCATTCAAGGCCTAGTTACATAGTTGGATTTTTTTTTGTTCTTTTAAAGAAAAACAGAACAGCTCATACAGTCTGTTTTTACCACTGGTCTTGTTATTTTGACAGGATAGATCATGGTGCACTAGGGTAAAGGCTTGGCTGGTGATGGAGCTTATAAATGAAGCATTATGCTTCTAACTTGACCTGGAAGTTTGTCAATAGAGCGAACAGTGAAATAAATGACTACTTGTATGGTTCATTTTGGTTTTATAATAAAGAGACAAACTTTTGCTTTTATTTTTGTCTGTGAAGGCTGGACTGCCTGGCAAAGACGGTTCGCTCAGAGGGCTATTTTGGATGCTACAGAGGTATTCTTTGCATTTCTAATCTCTGTGACATACAACACTTAGAGTGTGCTTTACTACAAGCTTAATCCAGCCACCTACGCTGTTGTTTTTCCTGTGAGCCCTCAATCTTTTTATCATAATAACCAGCGTCTATTGCTATTAACCCATGGTGGTAAGCCATAAGCCACTGTGTAGGTTGGCTCTATTTGCGTACCTCAGTGGAAACTCTTTGTTGTTGTTTGTTGTATCATCGGCCTGTGTGTGTTTGGCAGGTGCAGCGGTGAACCTCACTCTTGTCACACCAGAAAAAGCCATCAAGCTGGCTGCCAATGACGTCTTCAGACAGAAGCTTTCAAAGGATGGGTACATAGATTTTTGTCTTTGAATGATCCATCATGACAAATGTGTATAACAAGGTTCCATCAGGAATCCTAAAAGTCTCAAGCTTATCAGCATATGGCGTGTTGTCATGGAGGCTTACTCTTGGTAATGCTGTATATCTGTCCTGACCCTTTGTTTACAGTAAGTTGCCTCTGTGGGGGGAGGTACTGGCAGGGTGTGGGGCTGGGACCTGTCAGGTGGTTGTCACCACTCCCATGGAGATGCTTAAGATCCAGCTACAGGATGCAGGAAGGCTAGGTAAGTTAGTCATTTAATTTGTTATTGCTATTAGTATGTTTTTTCTCAGAATTCATACAAGTGTAATTTAATGTTGTTAAATTCTATTCAGTAAATTTCTATTTTTTAATATTAAAACTGGTTGAGTGTAAGTTTATTTATATACTTTACTTCTCAATAGCACATTCATTTACAATCTGAAAGAGAGTAGTAGCGTTCATCTTTGCGCACACTTCCAATTTACTTTTCTGTGATAGATGGGACAACAAAGGTTGGCAGCCCATCCTTTGTTCAATAACAGAAAACATTCCAGCTGCATAACCACATTAGCCTTCATGTGTTTTCTAACTTGGGGCAGTCTATGTTTGACCTTTAGCTGCCCAGAGGCCTGCTCCAACACCAGCTCAGGCTGCAGCCGCTCCTGGTCCTGCTCCATCGTTGGTGGACCCCCCGCCAGTGAGACAGAGTCCTCCACCTCGGCCCTCAGCCACTGGTATCACTGTGGAGCTGTTGAAGACTCGTGGACTGGCAGGTCTCTACAGGGGGGCAGGAGCCACCTTAATGAGGTCATAAATCAAAGACAAAAACCCACAAACCCACTTACAATGTATAAAATGTTCTCTCTTTTACCACTACATTTAATGTCAGTGTATTAATTTATTTACTATTTTCCAAGTCTGAAGCACTGAGACAGATGTAAACCTCCGTTACACAACCTGCTTTTTATTTTCCAGCCTGGTCTCTTCTTTCATTCAACTCTGTCATCAATGCCTTAATGCAATTTTATATTGCATAACTCATACTGTGTATGTTGTATTTTGACACCTCTGCCAATCAACACTGATCAATAGATTCCTACAGCTCTGACTGGCTGCTGCACTGTGGTTAAATGGGGTCATGTCTCTTTCCCCTCTGTCTGCCTCTGTCCTGTGACTTCACCCTCTACCACTTCTTTTTTGGGGCTCATACCATTTATTTTTCTATGCCATAAACTGCAGTGCAATTTGTCTCTCACCTTTCTTCCCCTATCATTTGATTAATTACTCTTTAAACTCATATTTTTCAGAGATGTCCCCTTCTCAATGATCTACTTCCCACTGTTTGCTAACCTGAATGCCCTGGGCCAGGAGAAAGTGGGTACTGTGCAGGCTCGGGCCCCTTTTTGGCAGTCTTTTGTGGCAGGCTGTGCCGCAGGATCAGTGGCAGCTGTGGCTGTAACACCACTGGATGGTGAGTGGGCGAAAACACAGAAATTGTAATAGAGATGTTAGGGCAGTGGTGAGGTGTGAGTGGGGACTTTCCAATGTAATCCTTTTTAAAAGTATTTTAACACAAATGTGTGTGATGTCTTACAGATAAATATATATATATTCCTCATAAAGGTGAAAAGTTATATTTATAAGTAAACAATTGGTACTGTGCTTAATTTAACACAACCAAAGGTGTTGCTACAGCTTTTTGTGGTCTGTTGTGACCAGCAGGTATTGGTCGCAGCAGTTGGTGCATTAAACCCAAGTCAAGTCAAGTCAAATTTTATAATATAAAAGTTGCATCAAGTCACTTCACTTATAGAGTAGGTCTAGACCAAATCCTACCAACTTAAAGAAAGAGAGTGGTGTTGTCAGAATTACTTTTTTACTCATTTACAACTACCTATATGCCAGAAAATATAAGAATACACTGTATTAATATACTGTAATATCAACAAATTTGATAAATCAGTGAAACTATGACACCTAATATCTCCAGTGTTGCAGTGTTGAAACAGTGGAAAACTGTTTTAACCATTGATTCAAAATTTGTTTCCCAGTCCAGTAAAGTTAAAGTGGCCTGAGGTAGTGATTGAACCAAGACGGTTTTTGCCTCTAAATATTTTGGGAACCTTTAATTTTCTTTGAGCTCTCTGTAGTTTATGCCATGGTTAGACCATTAGTATGTGATTCAAATTGATTTGAAAGCACTACCCTAGGCTAACCTCCTCTTTCATTTCTGAAGTTTAAAAAAAATAGATTTGCTAAAGCAACATGCCTGTTAATTTCAACTTGTCATAGACATTATTGTGCACTTGACACTGAAACAGAAACCTGTTCCTACTTAAATCTGCACAGATTGATGCAAATCTTGCAATTTTTTTATTATCCAATAATTGGATGTTTCTTATATTTTTATGCACCACACTAAGTGACATTACTGAGTTACTTTACAGACTTTTTGACCTCTGTACTTGTTTTTTAGTACACCTTGTTACAATATAGCAGAATGTTGTGATTGTCTTGTGGCTTCTGTTTGCTTTGACCTACACTTAGACATCTTTGAGTTGATGTAATAATAATTCTTTATGTTTTTTTAAAATGTCTTTGCAGTCATAAAGACTCGTCTGCAGACCTTACAAAAAGGTGAGGGGGAGGACACATACAGAGGAATTATAGACTGCACACGGTAAGATTGTAGTGTACAATAAAACATTTGCCTCTTTAATATTAATAAGTGTAAAAAGCCTTGAAACATTTTCTTCCTATCTGTTTGCAATTGCAGGCGTATCATGAGGCGTGAGGGCCCAGCAGCATTCCTGAAGGGTGCAACATGTCGTGCTCTGGTCATCGCTCCTCTTTTTGGCATTGCACAGGGTGTCTACTTTCTTGGGGTAGGGGAGGCGGTGCTAGGTTTGCTGGAATAGCAGTGCCGGGCATTGGTGGTTGTGTTGTCTCTTTTCAGATAATTTGCTGCTTTAATTTGCAGTGAATGACAACTGAGTAAACAGGTAAATACAGAGAGATGGAAATACAGCCACTAACCAAAGCAAGGGGAATGATGATACATGAAGAGGCTCTATTTACTAATACGTGGACCACTTGGTTCACACTAATCAAGTTTCCCTAGGTTTTAACATGCTGTCAGCAGGGTTCTGATAGGTTAAACAGGGTTCCATATATGTGTTTGTGACTAATCTGAGGGTTTGTGTCCCAAGTTTTCTGGGTTATTCCCATGTGTTTGCTGCAATATGTCTGGGCCTGTTCCTTTCACCTTTGACAGATCATTCTATCTGGTTGTTTAAGGAGAGCTGCTGCATATTGTTTGAGGCTGCTAATTAATATGCCTACCCACAAAGAACTGTGCATCATCCTATGTAAGTGACAAATTCTCCTCTCAATCTGTATCAGAAGCTAATTTTGCAAAACATTTAATGTCAGAGATGCCAATCGTATAGTTTTGGAAAAAGGAGCTTGATCTCCATCTGCCAACTCTGTTATGCATTCCTCCCACTCTATGTGTGACGTGCGGTGTGAGTTGTAATCTAGGATTCCTCCACTGGATTGGGAGGTGCTGCCAACCCTTGTCTGTAAGGTCATTTGTTAATCTGATGGTAATGCTTTAATCCCTGTATTAACGTACAATATACCCTAACACACAGCTCACTTCCTGCCTAAAGGCCACAGGTTAGACTGCTGGGCCACAGTCTTGTAGCCTTGACTTCCTATTCTCCACAGCTTGGAAGAGTTTAAACAAGACCTGTGAGAGGCCTATGGCTCTTTTTACTGATTAGTTATACATTAAAATGTTGCTTCAACTGAAGTGCGCACAATAACTAAAAAAAATGCAATTAAAGCCTTATCAATGCTGATAGTTTCTAAAGCATCAAAACTGTACGTATTAAATGAATTCAGTGGAAAAAGTGGTGTTGAAACATTGATTTGGTACTTGAGTCCAACTGAGCGAGGACAATTCTATTTGTTAGACCCATGGATGAAGTGTGGCACCTTGTCTTGCCAACTGTTTGCCATGACTTAAGTCCACTGGGTGGCACTAAAAGCTTTTTTTAAATTTTATTTTATTTTTACATTTTTAATGACAGACACATTTTGATGTGGCTAGTATACCTAGGCTACTACATTTTCCTCATTGTAGAGTGAACATAGCCTGAGTAAACTGTTTGTTTACAAGCTGTAAATAAAGATATCTCTTACATGCTGATATATCTGTGTCATTTAGTTGTATTTTATTGGGTTTTGTACATTAGATGCTTTAGAACAAAAGTAAACATCCCGAGCTGTTTGCATGGTCTCACATGGTCAA
>JAPZDZ010000023.1:84241-98833 GCA_029783805.1 Acanthurus tennentii | reverse complement strand
GTTTGGCTAGAAAGACGTGACCTTTCAGTGCAAATTATGTTAATATGTAAATTAAACATGAACGATCATAAAATATTTTTTTTTCCGCTAGTATTTCTGTTGCTGACTAATGAATTTGGCAATGTCCCAGGTTTTCTTCATCATATTTAAGTAATTTAATAATCTGTTCTCTCAGGACATTCCTGTGACTGTAGTGTAAGTGAGTCACAATGTTTGGGTGGCTAATGTGATGCCATTGTTAGTTATGTCTGAATACAATAAGGATTATTATGACCCTAATATGGTGTACACTTCATTTGGCAGGAACAAAACCAGCAGCCCTCAGACACCACACAGCTGGGGGTGGGCAGTAGAAGGAGGAGGACATGATTTAGGGGGGGCTGGACACAAACCAGCCTCTCTGGGTTGTCTCTAATAGTTTGTTCACAGCTTGTCTCCTGTCTGTGTCACTTTAAAAGCTGGCACATCAGCCATTTCAAAGGACAGTCCTTTGAGTGTGATGTAATGTGTTTAAAAGTGGCACACTGTCAAATGTACCTGACCTCTTAACACGGAAATCATAAAGACATATTCTCTTTTACAGCAGTATATTTGATGGTTAATTGATAGTCAAAGCAGCATATCTAAAAAGGTATCAAAGTAACCTCTACAGGCCCTGAATTTACAATAGCAGAGGCTGCTACTGCTTAGAAACAGGATGTTGCAGTGACGATATTTTGAGGACAAGGTGCTGCAAGGGTTCCAGCCTGGGCCTTGTCAGGTCATATCACTCAGCACCCTGCACAGTGTAACGGTGCTCCCCTCTGTTATGTAAGCAACCTCTCGCCAGCACCAGGGTGAAATATGTGCATCACTTTGCCACTGTACCGACAAGAGACTGGACTAGAGTAGAGTGTCTGTGCAGGCTGAGGAAGCCCCCAAAATAACCCTCGTAATCCTGTAACAGCATCACTGGGGGGTTGATTGGCCCACATGTAGCTTGCTAAAAAACTTGCTGCAGCAGCAGCAGCAGCAGCAGCAGCACACAGGCTGACTGCCAAGGTTTAAGCAGGGCACCCGTCCATCTCTGTCCTTCCGTTTATCCATCAGTGTCACTGCTTCGGCAACACTGTTAATGATGACTGGCCAAAAACCAATATTTACTAATGCAACTTGTGTCGCTGCACATCAAAAGCAGACTAGTTTAAACAGGAGTTTGTCAGATACCATAAACACGTTTTGTCTTCAACTTTTATGGGCTTCTCTATGACCTTATACAATTTGTCTAAACATCATGGTATAATATAAATAACACTGATAAAGTTTGTAGCCTTTGCTACTGAGTGAAAAAATTACTGTTGGAGGAAGAGTTTTTAACTGATTGTATTACTTTCAACTTGGAGATTAATTCAAAGTATTCTTGTGTAACAGAGTTGGATTGTTTTTTGGGGGTTAATGGAGATGTAGATATTTTAGGCAAATACTCAAAACATGAAGATAAAAAAACTATGATATTACTGATGAAAATCTTTCCTGTAATTAGAAATTTTCCTTTGCATCTACCTAATTGTGGCCATAGCCTGCATAGCCCTTTCAGCTCAGTCTAAGTAAGTTTTTCTGAGATTCTGCTCTTTTTTTAAAAATTAAATTAAAGGTACAATTAGATGATAATGAGCAGTCTAGCTCCTTTTAGCCCTGGGTTTCACATAACTCGCTCCCCAGCTGTGTGACCTCAGCCAGTGCTTGTCCGTTACTAAGAGCAATGACATAATCCTCATAAATGTCAATTCATCGCAATAAATTTTCACCATTTGCATTATCGTTCTGAAATTCTCGGGAAAAAAAAAGAAGTGTCTTTTGTAACATCCCAAATCTAGTGTTTGGACATGCACGTGAATGCAGCATGTTTACACTATGTGGCAGTCATATGTCAATGTAGCAGGTACTTGTAACTTTCCCAAAACTGCAGCCACTGTTACTTTGACTAAAATCTTAGTGAGTATAGAGACATTTTAAAGGGTCTTTCAGACAGTGGCTACGTTATTCATCTGATGGCTGATCTGATGTCCGAATGTGCGATCCAGAGTTTGATATCAGAGCAATTTAATGTTGTGTAAGAAAGACTAGACAATGCAATCACGGGTAGGGTGCACTGCCTTCTTGGCTTTAAAACAGGTATGTGTCCTTGTTTTATAGTTATATAGTTAGTGTTTGTCTTGAGGCAAGGGTGGAGAGCTGTAGAACACACCTGATGATGGAACGCATAAAAGGTTCGTGTGTTTCCCACCTTCAGCAGTGCTGGAGGACAACAACATGGAGCATTGACATAAGAACATACATAGATTAGACTCAGAGTGGATTTCTCTGCAGGTTTGACTTTTTCATTGTATATTCTTTGTTGCATTATTGAGTTGAACATGATTTGCAAGAATTGTTTTAAGTGCACGTAATGTTGGCACATTTTGTTTCTTCATTCAGTACACAGAAGATTCACTGTTATTCATTGGGCCTCTTGCTTTTTAATTTTGTAAGAAATGCTTCGCAGTAAGTACTTGTGCTTTGCAGTGCAACTAAGGTGGGAGATTCTTCGTTCTTTCAAGGGCTTGAAATCATTTAGAGGTGATGTATGTAATATCTAACATTTACAGAAAAAAAATCAATTTAGAGGTTAAGTTAGTACTGTGTACTTCATGTACAGGGTTGTTGTCTGGTTTAAATTGTGCTCTGGAAGTACAAGAGTGTATGGAAGTGTAATAAAGGTCGACTGAAGGACATGAAACTATTTCCATACTGGAAGTTCAATACGAGCCACTTCTATAAAAACCTGCCCATAATAAACACTGCACTTTATACTGTGACACAACAAGTAAGATTTGGCCAAAGGGACAAATGATTTGAAGTGGATTTAACCAGCTCTCAGTCTAGAATTGACTACAAAAAGAATTTAATTCAGGTATTGCTTGATGTTTTGATGCCAAGAAATGGGTTATTTAGGTAAATACTTTAAAAGCACTAAGTATTGTATATCTGTTTGTGATTTTTCGCATGATCTAACTTCCTTTTGCGGGGTTTAATTTGAGAAACTTTGATACAAATAATGCAGGAGAGGAATTGATGGTGTTGTTTCTAATGACCATCAGCAACGTTTTGCGGTACATTTTATGAGACATGGAATTCCTTTCCTGCTCTGTCCAGCTGATGAGGAACCAGTATCCAGAGGCAAGGGTTTGGTGAAACACTCTCACTATCCCTCATGCAAATCAGCTTATGGATAAAGCGAATGTTGGATAACGATGGAACGCTGTTAGATTTAATCTCTTTCCTGCCTCCCAGGATGCAGCTGCCATGTGAGTGTCCTTGTAGGGAAAATAACACAGCTTGGTGATGTAATTTCAAAATCATATTTACATAGGTTAATAATAGTTTACATACTGTAGTTTACATACATCCTGTAAAGGTTAAATGGTATGTGGACCAGATGCAAATTGGCGCTCAGTGGACACTCTGAAAAGATCATAATGATATTATCATGTTCTCAAAGGAGACTGTGTTACTGTGGGAGCTAGTCTTTACTGTCAGAACCTGTCTGTCTGCACACACACTCCCACACACCACACACATCTAAATTTCCACTGTGTGTGTGGAAGTAAACCGTTGAGGTCACACCTAAGTGACATCCAGAGAAGCCTGCTTTAACAGATCCACGTCAAAAGGTCTATTGTGTAGAATTTAGGGGGTCTTTTTGTAGAATATGGCGGAAGTGGATATAGTATTCCAAAATGTTTTCATTAGTGTATAATAAACAGAAAACAAGAATTGCTGTGTTTTCAGTGCCTTAAAATGAGCCTTTCATAGCTATAAAATTTCCAGTAGCCCAGAATAGACAAAGCAAGTACCGGCTCTATAGAGGGCCTGTAATGATTTTTGTATGTACCATAGCCTCATCTACAAGCTTGGAATGGGAGGGTGAGCAGGAATAGATTTAGTCATATGCAATTGGGGTTTTAACCACTAGATGCCTCTAAGTCCTACACACTGGACCCTTAACTTAGGTTTGTTGTCTGTAAATGCAAGTCAGTTTTCTTACCTACACAAAGTCTTTAGGTCAGTCTTATTTAAAGGACATGCACATGCTCTGACAAATTAGACTGACAACAGTTGTTGACATCTGAAAACAACATGCTAACAATAGACTTCATGATAGTGTGTTAGTCTATCAGTGGGTCGATCCACCACTTCCACCCAGACTGAATTATCTCTGCAAGCATCCAGTGTGATGCCATAAAATGTTGCATAGACATTAAAGGTCTGTAGAGGATGAAGCCAACAGACTATGGTGATTCTCTAATATCTCAACCATTATTTGGATGGATTGCTGTTAAATTTTCCCTTGGGATGAGTTGTAACTCTAACATTTTTTGCTGTAACATTATAGGACTACCATTTAATGATTTAAGATGAGAGATGCTACTGTACACAAGGTTACAGCTGGTTTAAACCTGGACTCAGGGCTGTTATGTGGGTGGTGTTGAATTTTTGCTGCTAGGCAGCGTGGAGGATGATAAAGTTAAAGTGTAGCAAACTGCTGTCCACAACAACATCTTGGTAACCTCTTTATTTTCCCGGTGTTTTCAACACTACTGCCCTCAAGACAGTGAGCATGCCAGTATATATCTTGTTCTTTTGTGCTCATTGTAAACACTCACTGGCCTATTTCTGAGCCATGTACTGTAGATTCTGCATCACATCACTGCACATTCAGCAGGATGAAATATATGGCTGGTGTGGTCACTCTGTCATACATTTATTTATTTATTAATATTTTTTGGAAAAGGTTTTAATATTCAAGGTCAGTTTCATTTCAGCAGACTCTACTATATAATTTATTTCGACATATTTAGCTTCAGCAGTCGACCTCTGTGGTAGTCACTCATTACCTCATGATCATGTGAAATATTATGTGTTGCATAATAGGAGAGCTTTGCAGATGGCTCCTCATCTATTGTTGGTTAGTAACTGCTACCACTAGGTGGCACACAAGACCAGCTTAATGTGCAAAGCTTTGCAGTGTTGCATTGCATGTAGACTTCTCCTGTTTTTTAAGCATTTTCAGAACCTAAAGTAGCAAGCAAATTTAAACTCTAAACTGATAAATGATCTAGAATACTTAAGGTCGCATGGGTGACTATATTAAACTTGCTTTCAATTCTGTTATAGACTTCTGTTGATCTTATGTTTCATTTAAAGAGAGAACTCACTTTACAAAATAATGAATAGTATTTTTCCATCTATTTCCTCTAAAGTCTTGCATTTCACCCCAGATTTTTTTAAGCAAATATACAGAATGTTGATGCCATCTCTGTCTCAATCTGTCTACCACAGAGGGAAGTATTCAGCCTTGAGCTAGAGGAAGAGCGAAGTGTAACAATCGCTGAAGATAGTAACGACATTTACATCCTCTCAGGGGAGCAGCACCCTGACCAGCTCAGCCCTCCTTCCTCTTTGCTGTGCACTGGAGAAAACAGCAGTGAGCAGAGCTCTTGGCAGACGGAAAGTTTACCTGTGTCTCTAGCTGGCCACGAGTCTTGGGCGCAGGTTGGTGTAATGGACCCTGAAGACGTCAAGAGCCTGGACAGCAAT
This sequence comes from Acanthurus tennentii, assembly GCA_029783805.1. Taxonomy (NCBI): domain Eukaryota; kingdom Metazoa; phylum Chordata; class Actinopteri; order Acanthuriformes; family Acanthuridae; genus Acanthurus; species Acanthurus tennentii. The sequence continues at coordinate 93,214 of JAPZDZ010000023.1, read as the reverse complement.
GAGGGCATGGCTCTGGCCGAGGAGCGCAGCGAAAACAACTCCTCAAACTCGGACATTGTCCATGTTGAGCGCGAGGAAGCTGAGCTGCTCGAGGAGGGTGGTGAAGTTGGAGCAATAGAAGAAAGCATGATGAGTGTTTTAGGCACAGAGAGCGAGCTGGCTGAGCTCAGGGAAGAATTTAAAGACCAAACTCCACCTGTCCCCATGTCATCGGAGGCGGACTCCACAGCTCCAGCCTCCCTGCTCTCATTAGAGGAGCCAGTTGTAATAGAGACACCTGCAGCCTTGTCGGCAGAGTCTTCCCTCGTCTCTTCTGAACCAGAGCTGGTGACCTCTGTCCCAGAAGCTGCTGCGTCCCTTCCCTCTGAGCCAGAACCTCCAGCAGCTATATCTGTTCCTGCAGTAGAACCAGAGCCTGAGCCAGAACCAGCTGCCACCCCTGCCCCAGTGCCTGCTGAGGTGGCGCCACCATCTCAAGCACCAGCAGATCCTGAAGCCACCTCAGAACCAGCTCCTGAACCAGAGCAGGAGCCAGACCCTGTTGCAGTGCCTCCCCAGCTTGAACCAGAGACTGTGGCAGAGCCTGAGGCCCTGCTAGCTGCACCCCCTGTCCAAGAAACCCCTGTAGAAGCCCCTGCTGAGGAGCCCCCACAGCAGCCAGAATCAGCAACAGAGCTCCCAGTGCTGCTTTATGGAAGTGCTGCACTGGTTGCCCTTGCTGCTGTAGTGGCATATGTTGTCATAAGCTACAGGAAGAAGTAGAGAGTATCTTTGAATAGGAGAAAAAACAAATACAAGCTGGTAAAAATAAATGCATTAGTAAACACATGGTGGGCCTCTCCTTATAAATTGGGTTTGATTTATTACATTTGTAAAATCTACTGTGATTTGGAGGTTACACATCTATTAAAATGCCCCCCCCTCAAAAAAAAAAAAACAACAACAACAAAAAAAAACAAAAGTCTCAAGTCATCCACAACCTTATATTTGGGATTCCTGGCTGCTCCACTGAGCTTGGTGCAAGTGAAGAAAGGGAAAAACCATGCACTCCCATGTTATTACTACTTCTGATGCTTCTCTTCTCTCTTAATCCTTTTGGGGAATTTTGTGTTAAAATTCTTAAGATTCCAGCCCTTTGTCTCTTTGGATTGGAAAGTAAGTGGACTTTTACTCAACTTCTCCTAGCTTTGGTTTCTTTTGTGTCTGTGGCTCACTGTTAAGATTTTTAGTGTCATTTGAGTCAGTGTGCATACATTTAAAATTCAATGACATTGCTGCTTTCGCTAAAGTAAATCTAAACGCCCATGTTCACTGTTGCTGGATGTCAAAGGTTTCTTGCTGTCTCTCTAGCATTTATTTACGTTCCCCACTCTAACTCTGATGATTTATTCTGATGCTTCCTCTGATAAACAAACCAAATGTACAACATGGAAATTAAACCAGTAATTTCATTTTTGTTTCAGTTTAATCTACTGCTGACGCAGAACAGGGATATGTGGTTAGATTTCTGTTCCTCTTTTTCACTGCACAAAAAATCAGTATCACCATACATGCACCAAGTTTTAGTTTCTGTGTATCAAAAAATATTAAAGATTTTGCCCAAGAATGGATTTAAGTATTAAATGTGTCCTAAGTTACAGTACTGCTGCTGCATTTGTAAAAATAATACACCAAGCATGCTGATAAACTTCAAGGTAGAAAGTGCATTCTGTTCCCCTAATCAGGAAACTTGAACACACTGTGAAAGGAGTTTCTCTTCTGCCATTTTATTTTGATCATTTATTCTGTGGTTCTATTACTTTCTATTACTTCTAATGTACCTGACTCTTGTCACAACTTTCCAGTGATGCTCTCTCTGTCCCACTGAGTGTTTGTCTGGTTGAGATTTAACTCTGTACCCTTCCTGAGTAGAACATGAAATAGTAGGCCACTGAGTTTTAACAGGAGTAAAGAGAACACTGAAACAGCATAAACATGCTCATATGGTTTAACACATACATAAGAAAGCTGTCCTAAAGATTTTGTTTTTTTAGTGTAAAAGCAAAACAAAAAAAATCTGATGTACAATGAAACACTAAACCTTTTGGGTTGCTGTTAAATGACATTTCTGCATCAGTATGTCATCTATATTTAGAACTTTGAAGGAGTTGTTAAGCAGGAAATGTGAACTGTTATGGCATACTGTTCCTGGCCTCTCACATACAGTTTTGTCTCAGTAAGTTATCCTGCCTTCTGAGAACTCGTGCCATCAAATTAAGAAAGGCATTATTACTAAAAAGAGACATTATGAATTTTTTACCATTCAAAAGACAAGTTCATACAATAAAATACAGGTTGTAGTCCTTTCAAGTTTATAAATGAATTAATAAGTTTATAAAATAAAACTTTTTGTGTGAGTCCAAAGGATGAATTTAAGAAGTCTCAGTTTGAGGGAAAAAGCTGCCCTTTAGTCTGCTGATGCAGCAGCAGATGCTTCTGTTTCTCTTGCCAGGCAGCAGCAGGGTGAGCAGGCTGCAGCTTGAGCGAGTGCTGTCTTTTAATATCCTTTGTGCAGGTGACAAACTTTCTCTTAAAGGAACTGGGGATATCTCATTTTAAGTTATAGAACTATGGAAATTCAGAAATGGCTGTCAAAACATGGAGTTGGTTGGATATCATCTCTAAAAATGTTTTCCTGTATGTAAGTCAGTGTTACAAACAATCATGAACTCTCCTTATAAGGGAAGCTGATAAAAGTATGGAGCAGGATGTAGTAAAAGGTCCCAAACATGAAACTTTGTACCTTGAGTTTCCACCAATACACTGTTTGAGATGAGAATAATAAAAGACTTAACTATTTGAACCTCTTCTGGGGTCACTTGTAAAAGTTCTTGTGTGTTTGTTTAATTTTGTATTGCGAAATATCAACAAACTTGACGTTCAGTATAAAATACTATCTCAATAATTATTTAAGACTGCAAACAAATGTAATTATTAGACAATATTTATTCAAGTTACACAATACACATACTTGTATTTTATCAAAAGCAAAATCACTGAATACAAAGAAATCATGTATTTCAAGTAATATGTAAAAAAATAAACCATTTTAAAACAACAGACAATTTGATTAGAGCACATAAAGGAATGAAACATTTCAAGTGTCAAATTTTCATTCATTCAAAACAGGACACACCAAAATGACTCATCATCACTTTCTTCTTCCAAAGAAAAGTGTTTTGGCTACTGTTAAGCTAACATGGCTCCTTCATAGTCGGCTGATCGTGAAGAGCAGGTGGCAGTTTCATATTCAACTCTTCCATCACACATTTTTCAGTAAAATTTCCTCTCTGCCTGCAGCAAGCGTCATGTTGCCACTTCAGAGCTGAAATACTGCAGTGTGATGTTGAAGAGACTTCTGAGCAGTCGTGGAGTCTGCTCACACACTCCCTTCACCAGGGTGAGAGTGAGGGCCACGATGACTCGCTCCTTGGGTAGATCCTTCAGAGTCACCCCCTGCCTCATTACCCTCTCCACCTCCCAGGAAAGGTGATCTTTCCAATCCTTGAAAATATAAACATATAAAGTGACTAATCATGACATGAAGACTAAAGATATAAGGTCATCTTACTCAGGTGGTTTATCAGTAAAGCAAAAAAAAAATAAAAATTCTGAGGTTCTGTTTTTGCACTTGTGTAACAATATTATGACGTGAACTCGAAGCAAGGTGGAGTCTCAAAAACAAACAGTTGTAAAAATCAATTCAGAAATCAGCACACACTTTCCTTCTCCTATTTTACCATTCTGATAAAGCGCTTTGATGTAGGCTAAACTTATTTATCAAACAAATTAGGTTTTGCTTTTACGAAAACTAGTTCCAGCGTACCATTAAAATAAATTATTTAAACATATCTAATCTTAGCACATATGAAAATTTACATATAACAGAACTCAGAAGTGTAGTTCCTGTGATTAAGAGGACACCAGTTCCATTTTATGTTCTGCAGAGAGCATATAATCTCGGAAAATATTATAGATTAATTTCACATCACTTGGAAAAATGAGCAGTTTTGAGTGACAATTGTGAAGACTGCTTATAATTCCTGATAAAACTCGACCGGGGTATTGCACATTTATGGTGACACTCCTTGTATACATGAAAACTGAGGATCATGACTAGCTCAATTATATTTTGATTCAGATTATTGACTAAATAGTTTGTGTTGTTTTAGACAATGACCATTACAAAACCCAAGCATTCAAAAATCCCTGTATAAAGAAAATACTCACTTCATGGGGGGAGGTCATTATGTTACTACCCAGGTTCCGGGTAGCCTGGGCCACAACATTGTGCTCAAGATGGGCTGCGATTTCTCTGAGTGCTTCTGCAACCTGCTGGAGGGCTGCTGCATCTGCATGGTGTCCTACAGGAGCACAAGAATGCCAAAACATGACTACACTTTTGTCAACATAATGTGTTTTACCACATTTAACAAGAAGATGAGCGGAAAAAAAATGTTCCAGTGAACGAACATCAAGTGATGAGCATCTGTTGAATCTATCATTAAATCTTGTTTAAAATAAAAATTAAGTTTCAAGATGTAAGTATCACACATTTAACATTTAGCACATGGGTATTATGGGTATATGTGAAGCATTTAGGTTTAAAACACACAGTAGTCAAGAGTAATGTGCGTAACCGTGGTTCTAAGTTTGCAACAAATGAGACCACATCAAATGGCTGACAGCTGTCACTTCCTGCTTCTTTAAATCAGAAGTGTTTTGATTATTACATCTGGGAATTTATCGGATTTGAATAACAACACTCTGACTTTTGGACAGTGATATAGTGGGATACCTTCTATAATTTCTTCCAAACTACCAGCTTGAGTGTGCCTCATAAATCATAATGCTTACCAGCGAATGTACCAGTAATTTTGATACATCCATCAAAGACTTTTATTTGGTTTCTGAAAAATCAGTCACATACAAGCCTTATTTTAGTTACATACCACGCTGCTGCTGTTCTACTGAAGGCAGAATACCATCCAGGGAACATGTAATGTAACTCGGCAAGTGCCCATCCGTTTCAATGTTTCCATCTTCGAGAGGGTCGATGCCGAGGCCATTGCAATTGATGTCCCGTGCATGATGTATTTCTTGGCCCAAGGAGAGAAGCTCCTGCCTGTAGTCAGAGTTTTTACAGTCCGCTTGTAGGAAGGCAAAAACGACCAGTGCGGCGTTTTGTCCCCTGGTCAGATTGTCCAGCATGTCCATATCGGCCTATTACATTTAAACGAAAAAACGAATACCGTTTGCTCAATAAGATGTAAACATTTACGCGCTAGCTAAACCGAGTCAGAGTTAACGCTAACGCTACATCAGAGAGTTATTCTGAAAGTTACAATACCTATTATTAAAACTGCAAAACAGGATAAAGCCGAACAACGTATTTAAATTTACAGAATATTTGAAATGGCCAATGGTCCCACGGTTATGTTAGCTAGGGGGGTTAGCTCATGCTGAGCCGCTAACTTAAAGTTAACTTTCGGGAGTCAAAGTTAGCATAAAGCTAAACTGGCTAAGGTTATAGGTAGCGAGGAAAAACTACATTAAACTCGTACTCACATTCGTTTCTTTTGCCGTAAACGTTAAGTTTTTAACGCCGCCTTCATGCAAACAACTTTCTTAATTACTGATGCGCCACAGACTGCCAACCAAGGTACCGGTGAGATGACCCAAAAAAAAGATTCTCTAGACTGTCACGCCTTATCCGTTGTTTTGAAGGCAAGTTAATGCACCGCGATGCTTTCAGGTGTTAATGCAATGTCGTAAATTTGAACATTCAAATTTAGGTACTTTATTACCATACGGTGTAGCTGATAATTTCGCGTGTTTTACTCGAGACATAACGAAACAGAAACCACAAGACATTAGAAACCAAACAGAAGACATAGATTAAGTGGTGACCACTGTTAAAAAAACAAAAATAATCTTCCTCTAGTTGACAGGACAAGGCGTATGAAAGAGGATACAACTGGTCTAGTGTATCTTTTGATTTAATTTAAATAATTTAAACTTACTAATTAATAAACTTATGTAATTAATAGTTTAATGTAACTTTGGGTGGACATGAGCTGATGTACTTGGAATACAAATGACATGTGAACTATGGTCATAAAACAGTGTAATCATGTGCCTGAGTCTTCACTTTGATGGCTCATGCTTCCTAAGTCCATTCCTAGTCACAGTTTTACATACAGCCAGACAGTTGGCTGCAGTTCTTGATAACAAGAGCAACAACACATCACTGGAAAGTCCCTTCTGTGGCTTTATCCAACAGCCTATTAGAGAGTAATTTTTGGATTTCACAGTACACGAGTGAAACAAGAATGGTAGACTTAAGAAAATAATTAAATAACATTCAAACAAAACCCATCAGATTAAAATGCTTAAAATGTTTATTTACAGCTAAAAAACAAGGCACAAATTGATTAGGTACATAAGTTTGCAGCAGTTAAATGCAGTAAAAAAAAAAAATTAAAAGTTAGCTTAGTCCTTTAATACCAGTGTTGCCCAAGGTTACCAAGTTCTTCAGTTACACCACATCCACTTATAAGATTTCTATGGGATTGTCCACCCAGTTCCACCAAAAGCTTTGCTGTATAAAGGATCTTGTCACATGGTCCTCTCATACAGACATGCTACATTTTTTCCACAGTACTGTTGCAGGAGGAGTCACCTTGCATCAGCGCAAAAGCACAGGGCACGTGGGCCTCACAGAGTCCCATCAGACTCCATACCCTGTGCAACCAAAGCTCATGGATCGAGCTGTCTTCCTTCCAACAAGCCTCCTACCTGTTCTGGGTTGAGATCCCATTACAGGGGGTTTCAGCTCAGGAGGGATGTTCTGCTTGGGTGACAAAACTGCAAGACGAGCCTCCTGGAGCTCTCTGTGAGGAAAATGGAAATAACAGAGTGCTTTAAACTAGCATCAGAATGTGAATATCGATAAGGATTTACTGACTTTACAAGACATTGTTAAATTAGATGAAAACAGGGGTCTTAAACCTTCATTTTTTTCCTCTTACTTTTCAAGCATGGCAGTCCTGAACTTCTCTACATTGAGCTCTCTGCGTAGCTGAGCAGCCAGTCTTCCAGTCCTCTCTTCCCTTAAGACTGTGTGTTTGCAAAGCTCCTTGGCAGACGGCCGCTTCGTCAGGTCTGGATCCAGTAACAACTGACATAAGGGAAAAAAGTATTTTTAACAAAGCTAGGCAAGTGACAAGAATGTGAATGTAGTGGTCTGTTTTACCTAAAACACTAAACATACAGGCAAGAACTTAAAAATCAAACCTTTTTATTTAAGTAAATGTTAGATTAAAATGCAGTGTACACCATGATGAAGGCAGAGACCCAAACATGTTGAATATCTACACATTAATCTCCTTTGTTATGCAAGACAAAGATATATGGTCTTTACATTTATTTTTCAAGATAAAAATATATTTAAAAAAAAAATAAAAATAATAAAAAAATGGACCTGAAGTAGTTCTCTGAATGAAGGAGAGAGTTCCTTTGGCAGTTTGGGGAGCTGTCCCTTTCTAAGGCTGTGCCATTCATCCCCATTTCGAGGCAGAGGAGGGGCCCCGCCTGCCAGAAGCACCGTAAGTCCCAGAGCAAATATGTCTGCCTTAGGAAGGTTGCTGTAATCCTGCAGAGCAGACAGATGGCTTAACAGAACTCTAGAAACACCACAAAAACAACTAGAACTGTGAATCCTGGATTTTATTATTATTTTTTTATCCACAGAGAGGTGCAACCAAATCAGACCTTACAACTACTTTCTCCTTAAATTAAATGGTTACACAGCATCTTTACCTCATGCAGGACCTCACTGGCCAGAAAGCGGCTGTCTCCCTCCTCAACTTGAGGATTGCTGGTTGATGTCACATGACCCAGATCCCCTGCGGGCAACAAAAACAAATCAGATCTGACAGAAAACAAAATTTAAGGTAGAAATGTATCCAACATTTAATATAATACCAATTTTGTAAATGACTCCTGCTGAAGTGCTTCCATCATCTTCCTCCTCACTCTCCCCTTCACCTGCAGTACTCGTGCTGGAACGCTGGCAAATGAATATATTACCTACAAAGAGTTGAAAAAATTCTGGTTTCTAAAAGGCACAGGAGAGGTTAGGTTTTAGACTTGACAATGAGAGAATTTCACACTGCTCTGTGTGGACTTACTTGGTTTAATGTCCAGGTGAACAAGACCTGAGCTGTGGATGTATTTCAGCCCCATAGACACTTGTATGAGCAGATCTTTCAGCTCAGCCTCTGAAAATAGCTCACCCAGCATCTTCTTTTTCACAATGGCGTCATTGAGACTTCCTCCTGACAAAAACACACACCCACACAGTATCCAAACTATATAATTTAATCATAACAAATAGATATTAAGAATTTAATTTTGATTTTGTTGTAATCGTCATAAAAAATGACAGCAATGGGAAACCTACCATCGCAGTATTCATTCTGAATAATCATGTGGTCATCCTCTGCCCATGCTGAATAATAGCGAACAACATGTGGGTGGTGCCCAAGAACAGCATGTGCGTACACTTCCTTTAACGCAAGCTGCCTGAGAGTACATTAAAAAATAGAAATTAAATCAATTCGGAAACAAACAAACAAAAAAAAAAGTGCACTGATGGAAAAGAGGTGGCACGATGTTGACTCACTCATTGGCAGAGCCTGCGAGGGGTCGGCGAGAGCGTTTTATAGCATACAAGCAACCATCCAGCCTCTTCACACACTTGTAAACTGCCCCAAACTCGCCAACACCAATGCACTCTAGCTCCAGAAACTCACTCTCATAGCGTGACAGCATAAAGGCTTGAACAGCTCGTCTCTGCCAGATAAACAGACGGAGGGCCTCGTGGTAAAACCAAAAGAAATTTCTAAAGAGGGAACCTACGTCACAGAGCTG
>JAPZDZ010000023.1:55088-69830 GCA_029783805.1 Acanthurus tennentii | reverse complement strand
CCATCTCCGGACCAGTTTCGGTTTGCAGCATTTGTAACCATGGTGACCTAGTCAGGTTAAAACAGAGATGTCTTTACATTAACTTGCATCATAGTACACAAATCAAATCAAAGTTGTTTAATGAGAAGTAGACATTTCTGGGTATTTGTATTAATTACAGTTATCAATAAATACCATTATTGGAAAATGAGGCTGAATCTACAACAATAAATGTAAAATGTACACACAAAGTCATGTCTAATACTCATGATGTAATATTAAAGTAAATTAATTGGTATTGTGATATACAGTCAAACACATGATCGTCTTTCATCTCTCCATATAAAACTTCATGGGGTTTATAATTCATCTATCTATCTATCTATCTCCATGAAATGCATAAAGCACAAGATACCTATGCCAGTGTGTAATGAGACGACCTTTGATAACCCATTTTACTCATCCAGGAGCCAGTCTGTGGGGGCCGCTGAAGGAGTTGTGGGAGACAGTGGATGGAGCAGTGTTGAGGAAACAGCCAGAGAGCATCCACCTCTTGGACCTTCAGCTGAAGAAACACAAAGCACACTTTCTCTCACTATTTAGGAACCCGGTGAGATGCTGTGCAAAATTATATTCATCTTTTTCAATGGCATTGTTTGATAATTGAATGCTTTAATACTGTTCTTCCTTGGTACAGACAAGGCACATATTTGATATACAGTGTGTCTTCTGATACTGTAATGTCAATAACATCAGATCCCCTCTTTTCTTATTTTCAGCCAAAGAGTGCAGAGCAGAGAGAAAAGGTGCGTAAAGCCAGCACAGAGGGCATCGCAATCCAGGGTCAGCAGGGGTCACGGCTACTACCAGAGCAGCTCCTCAAAGAGGCCTTCATCCTCAGTGATTTGTTTGATATTGGAGAGTTGGCAGCTTTGGAGCTTCTGTTGGCAGGTAAATGAAAAAAAAAAAACTTGAATACAAAAATATCATGAAAGTAAAATAGTAAATTTGATGCTTGTGTATTATTTATGTTTTTTGCAAAAGAAGCAGCATTCCCATTGATTTTTAGTGTCCTTTTTGTTTTAAGACCAGCGTGATTAATGATTTTGAGATAAAGCCATTCAGAACTTCCAATAGTAAAGTCAATGACAGTTCATTTGATTCTCTGACCAAAAAAATGTCTGTCTTTAGGTGAGCACCAGCAGCCCCATTTTCCAGGACTGACACGAGGTTTAGTAGCTGTGCTCCTCTACTGGGATGGAAAGCTTTGTGTGGCAAACTCCCTGCGCACACTCATCCAGTCACGCCATGGCAAGACCTTCACACTGGACCTGAGGTAATAAGGCTATTTACAATAGAACATCTATGGAAAGACAGCTGGATTTAAAGAAACCATATGATTAGTATGTTAATGATCTGTTTTGTTTTGGTTATGTTATTTTTTTCTTGATAACATGCATCCATGTCATTGGCCTGTACTATCGTCTGCTTTCTCACCCAGTGAAGAGCTTGTGGCGTTGACAACACGTTTTACAGACGAGCTGATGAGCCAGGGTCTGACCAAACGCATCCTGACCTTGGTATCAGAGATAAATGTGACACGTGAGTTTGAACGGCTGCAGAAGGAGCGCGGCCTGGGCAACGAGAAGCACAGGAAAGAGGTGGGATTGTGTCACTTTAAAAAAAAATTAAAATCTACACAACATGTTAATTTTCTGTCACACTCGACTCATGCTGAGGCACTGGCTTGTGTAGAGTGGGAGAGGAAAGAATGTGGACAACATTTAACCCCTTCTCTTGTTCCCAGGTGTCTGACCTCATTAAAGAATCCCGACAAGCCCTGGCAGACAGCCTGTTTTCTTGGACCTGCCAATCACCTTTGACTAAAGATGACACACTGGCTCTTATTGGCCACCTCGAAACAGTGACTGCTCAAGCTGACGGCTCACTGGACAGTGTGAACATGGCTCTGGTCATGGCACTGCTTTACTGCTTGGATGTCAGCTTCATAGAACAAGGAACAGAGGATAGAGAAGGTGAGAGCATTTTAGATACATAAGATGTCAATAACTTGTACTCTGATCAATTGCTGCTACGCATGAGATTGCTATTTTTTTAGTGTTTTTTTTGTTTTGTTGCCATTTAAGGACTGTCTCATCTTTTACATGTCATATTCTTCTAGATCTGCTCCAAGCACTGCCACTGCTGACTGAGAGGCAGTATGTAGCTGCAGTGCACAGCCGTTTGATGGATGGCCAACCGTGGAAGCTGCCAGGCCTGCAGGCTGTGTGTCGACTGACTTGGGCTCTGTCTCTGAGGGTCCTGTCTCAGCTACCACAGGGATGCGGTGAGTTCCCTCTCCTTGGATATGCATTAAATAAACCTTCTAACTCAGTTAAGAGAACTTTTGGAATGAATTTGGATAGGAAGCATTTAAATGCATTATGTTTCTGTATTGTACAGCTCTGGTTGAGTTCACTGAGGCAGATGAGGCTTTGGCCGACCAGGCTCTTCTAGGAGATGTCTTCCTGTTCATGAAGGAGGGCATGCTTGGCTGTGAGAGTTTTAGCCAGGAAGAATTTTACATCCGCCGTTTCCATTCACTCATCACAGACTTTCTGGCACTCATGCCGATGAAGGTGAGAGATGCCACAGGTGTACACAACCAGTGTTTCTACTTTGTTAATTTGTGTAAATTTCATGTTATACCATCAACTTGTCAAAATTTCAAAAATTAATTATGAGGTTATAGTTTTGTTATATTCTTTCATATAGTGCTCTGATTTGATTACTTAATTGCCATCTTGTCTGCTATCTCTGTAGGTGAAACAACTTCGTAATCGTGCTGATGAGGATGCCCGTCTGGTGCACATGTCCCTACAGGTGGACAGTGAGCTTCCATCATCATTACGCAAGGACGTTGACCACCTCATGATCCTTGTTAGTCTTTTTTACTCTTGCACATATACATACAGATATTTACTAATGTCACTTTAGTACATTTAAGTGGTTTAGCTAATGATATCGGTTAACAGTGTTGATTACTGCTTTGTTTGTCCAGATAGGAGAGTTTTACAGTAAAGACTCTTTTGGACTGGAGTTGGGTCTGGAGTTCTGGTGTCCCACAGAGTCTCTCCAACACACCTCCCTGCAAGGATCTTACCTGGGAATGGCACTGCAAAGGCCTCCACATAAACAGGTAAGGACTGTATCTTCTGGTCGCTGGTTGCCCTAGAAATTTAAAATCCTCACACTAAGAATAACAAAAAAAGGTTTAGAAAAATTCTAGAATGGAGGAAAGAAACGTTTTCACATATTATACTTTGATGCAGGTGGTTCTGTCCAAGTTTGTGCGTCAGATGGGAGACCTTCTGCCCTCCACCCTGTACATCTCCTATCTTCGTATGCTGAAGGGTCTTGCCACTGGTCCTCAGTGTGCCCACTACTGCTTCAGTCTGCTTAAAACCAATGGAGCCACACACAGTAAGGGCAGATTGTGTACATATTTTCACACCAGTGTATAAATTTGATACCATCCAACATTTAATGTGAAGTTATGCCTGCTGGAGAGGATAAATTAGGTGGATTTCTGACATTAGAGTTCTTCCTTTTTTTGTGGCTGTTAAATTGTAAATATTAAAGTAATAAAGTGGATAATTTAGAATCTTAATTTATTTCACTGTTAAATTTTGATGAGAATCAGACTCAAAAGCTCATTGCTTGAGTTTAGCCTATTCAAATAATACCAGCTAACTTCATGTATATGTTTGCAGGTGACAACATTCAGGGAGTTTCCGGCAGCCCAGTATCTTGGGAACATTTTTTTCACTCCCTTATGCTCTACCATGAGAACCTGCGACGAGACTTCCCAAATCCAGACGCAGCACAGTACCGCCACCCACCACTGAGGGGCATCACCCAAAGAGAGCTGGAAGGACTCATCTCATTTTTTCAGTTGCTTACCACCATCATCACATGGGTACGGTACACTATTCACCAGAAGGATGGGTATTTGTGGTTACATTAAAGTCAAGATTGATGTGTAATCAAGTTATTTTCAATTCCTTGCATACATGTCAGATTAAGGAGTTGTGTGTGATTAAGATTATTTGTGTATGATGTTTATTGTTTGTTTCTTTGTTTGTTTTTTCCAGAGTGAAAATGCTCGACTGGCGTTGTGTGAGCATCCCCAGTGGACCCCCGTCGTAGTGATGTTGGGTTTGCTACAGTGCAGCGTTCCTCCCATTCTGAAGGCTGAGATCCTGCACTGCCTGGCAGCTTTTGGGAAGTCACCAGAGATTGCAGCTTCACTCTGGCAGTCACTGGAGTACACACAGGTTAACTTTTATACATTGCCGAACAATTTTAGTGAAAAACTGTTCAAGAATTATGAGTTCTGCTTTTCACTGTATTAATACTTTCCCCTCTGTAACTTTATAAATCTCTGAGTGTTTTGTCCGGCCTTTAGTCAAATCCTGTAGTGCTATATTATTGTTTGCGGTTTTGTGGCTTGCTGTGTCGTCAGATTGTTTTTTCTGTGACTATGAAGTTTTTAAACTTAATGTTTTTTTACTGCAGATCCTTCAGACAGTGCGAGCCCCAGGACAGAGGCAGGCAGCTGGAATTGAGGTGAATTTTTGTGATTATCAAATTCAATGCTGGATTTTCACTGCCTCAACCTATCTAACAGAATTTCTGCCTGGATTTATCACAGTTCAGTTGTTGGTACAGACAGCAATTAGATCACCCTGTACTGCCAGGAATCGTTACATAACCTTTTAGTCGATGCACATTTAGGTGGAAAGATTTCTGATTTGTTTTCTTGGCTCTCAGGTGGAGCTGAATGAGATCGAGTCGAGTTGTGAGGAGTACCCCCTGACCAGAGGCTTCTGTCATCTGACCAGCACATTAGTAGAGAGTAGCCTGCCCGTGAATTTGGGGGCGGGGTTACGTGTGCCAGGCTTTCAGCCCTACCTTAACTTTTTGCGCGACTCTGTTTTTTTGCCCTTCCCAACCAGAGCATATCGCCGTCCAGCAGAAAAGGTATATAATTGCGCAGTTTCTCCCAATCTTGAAAGGCAAACACTTGCTTTTTGAACAACACATACTGGCCAACAGTTATTTATTTCTCCCTTTTCTACTTCGCCATCTGTCAGTGGGAGGTTGCTGACGCTGTCCTGGAAGTGTTCCACAAGCTGCTGCGAGACTACGAGCACCAGCCGTCAGACTTTGTCCAGGAGATGGTGGAGCTGCAGGGCGAGCAGGTTCCAGCCCACAAACCCCCTGGACACAGCATTATGTTCCACCTGCTTAACGACTCACCCATGCTGGCGCTCTGCCTCAGCCTGCTAGAGGAGGGTGTGCGCCAGCTGGACACCTATGCACCCTTCCCTGGTGAGGAAACATATGCTCCCTCTCAGAGACAGAGTGAGTGTTTGTGTGTGTGTGTGTGTGTGTTGGTGTGTATTCTGATGACACTCTCTGTTACTTTTCCCTAACAGGTAAAAAGCATTTGGAGTCTGCGGTGCTGCATTGCCTGAGTCTGCTGGACTTGGCTCTGCAGAAGGAGGTGGTGTTCATGGACCTTCTCAGAGAGAGCCAGGCCTCCCTGCTGGTGTCCCCTTTGGAGCAGCTTCTCCAGGGAGTCAGTCCTCAGACAAGAAGAGCTGATCACATTGTCAATATTGCCAGGTAAGATTGCATTTCCCATTAAGTGTGGCATTGACCCCATTTTTATTGAGTTTTTTCTTCCTTAGCTTGTTGATCTTTGCTGAATCTTTTCATACTTTTCTTATCAGAAAAGTTGAGATGTTAAAAAACCTTGTCAAAAGTTTTGCTGGCAATGTTTAAAGAGAACCACTCTTTCATAATCTAATATGTTCAGAATGGAATTGACAACTGTAGAGTGACCTGTGGTCATTTGCAGGTATCTGTACCACAGCAGCTCCAGCCCAGAAGCTGCCTTCCAGAGCGCCAAGATCCTGCGTCGAATCGCCAATTACCCCAACATTCAGAATAGACTTGTGGGAGATTTCACACATGACCAGGTATATAAGTCTCAAATCTGAAGAAATGACAAATACTATTTTACAAAGTCTCAGGATATTGTACAAATGGCTGCAGTAAGCAGCTAGAAAAAGGCAACAAGAAAACAAAAACATTGTAAAGATGTAAAACATGGTGATTAATTTTTGTTTTAAATAGAATTTAATTCTGGAGATCATTCTGCGTTTCATATAAACCCCAGAATCCTCAAATGCTAATGAAAACATTTGAACATTTTTGTGAAAGATGTAAATTTTTTGACTGAATATATAGCTTGTGTTACTTTTATGTCAAACAGAAGACAACTGGTCTACATTGCAGTGAAGCTGCTCTGCTCCTAAAACTTAAGATAGCGAGTGCTTACACAACAAATGTGTATGAAAAGGAAAAGACTTGAAATTTTCACTGTGTTGTAAGAAAGCTTATTCATATTACCTCAATGAGCTTTGTTAAGACAAACAAAAACAAGAACAATACGGGCTTCGCACTGAAGGTGCTTGGGCCCGTAAAAACCTAAAATTTGATAAAACTGAAGGATTATTGCAAGAGCAGAAACCACATAATTTAGGAAAAAATTACACACTACAGAATAAGTTTGAGTTGAAAACTGTTGTGGTCTCTGTCCCTCAGACTGTGAGTGAGAAGCTCATGGCTGGTTTCGTGGAGTGTCTGGATAATGAAGAGGCAGAAGAGGGAGAAGAAAGAGGAGATGGTGAGAGACCCGTCTTTCTGTCAAAAACTGTGCCATCTTCAGCATTTGATTTATATCCTGCTGTTGTAGTACTGTAATACTGTGAAAACTAAACATTGTTATCACAAATGTTATGTTCAAACTCCCCAACTTTGTTTCACCCAAAACTTTCAGACTTGGACTCACAAAAGAAGGTTGCAAGAATCCGACATGAAACCCAGATACACATCCTGAACTTACTCATCACCTCTCTGGAGCTGAAGACACCCAACATGGCCCTGTATCTGCTGGGCTATGAAGTCAAGAAGCCTGTGTCCTCCACCAACCTTCAGGATCCAGGTAAGAACACAGCTTTAGCCTTTGAAAAGTTATTTTTATCGACTGTTGTGATTTTAGCATCATTTGTTAAGTTTTGTTGAGTTTAAGGGAAACTCAAGGTTTCATTTCTAGAAAGAGAGGCAACTAAAACTCTGCACAAGTTACCATGGTGACTGACTGTGAGGCTAGCCTCTTTGCTTAAGGGTTTTCTTTAACAAACCGATTAATTAACCATTAAATCTATGTTTATGTCTTAGCAAGCAGGATTGTGATGCAGTTGCAGAACATAGTTTAAATGGGAGTTCTTTTTAAGTCGGATGCATATAGTCTGAACCCATTATAAGAGCATGTCAGTGACTGTTTATTGAAGCAATGAGGCAAAAAGCCAGTGGACGTTGCTTAACCAAGATCCACATAGATGCTTCACATTTAAAATCTATTGTATTTTAACCTCCACTCCTTTTTATTCACACATCAAGAAACACAAGACTGAATCAGACTGTCAGCTTACAAGCGGCCCATCATGCTGGAGCTTTTTTTCATTCATCACACATGACCTTATTTCAGAGTGAACAGATTCAGAGTTGATTAAATTGCCTAATCAGCTGCTCTGGAGCAGATGAGTCTTAAATTTTCCATCATAGGCTCATTTAACTCAGAATTCAGGGTTAGACTCAGGTTATTGTTGAACCTTTCATCTGGAATAGATTTGGATAGAAAAAGAGATCGGTGGTCTTGATTGTTTTTTGGTCTTGATCTCTTTTGGTTATGCTGCATCCTTGTGTTACAGGTGTATTGGGGTGTCCACGGAGCTGCCTGCATGCTATTCTGAGTCTGCTGCAGAGAGGCACTGAAAAGAGATCAGGACCTGTCCTCACACAGCAGGCCCCACACCTGGCTGAGCTCTGCTATCAGGTAATCCTCAACCTCTGCTTAAGATGGCCAGAAAATTAAGCCCTTTGGTATTGGAATCAGCCTCTGAAGTGGAAAATGTAGCAGAGAAGAACCCTAATATTTGCATTTCCTGCTTATTAGGTTGAATTTAGATATGGAATTTGTGTTTAATTAAGATTATTTTATTGATTGCATGTCTCTGTCATTCTCCCTCTCTCAGGTGATCTACCAGCTGTGTGCCTGCCCAGACACATCTGGACCCACCATGCGGTATTTGAGGACCAGTCAGGACTTCCTGTTCTCCCATCTGCAGCACCTACCCTTCATCATGCCTGGTGAGTACACGACCTCTGCTGATCCCCATGTGCTATATTTTTGTTTTTTTAAAGTTATAAAACTATTTAAAATAAAAATAAAATGTGAAAAAAGTTGTTTTGACTAAAATATAATCAAAGTACGTTTTCTTTTATCTCCATTAATATGATTCTACCTTATGCTGTGCTCAGGTAATCAGATCGCTGCCCTGTCCCAGATGTCTTGGCTCATGAAAACAGCTGCGATTGAGCTGAGAGTGACCTCACTAAACCGCCAGCGTTCACATACACAGCGTCTTGTAAGCCTCCTGTTGGATGACCAACCACACACTCAACGCACAGGTACGTAAATCTGATGTCAAGTCTGTTTCATCTTCTAAATATTTAGTTTTTAATAGCTATATTTTCATCATATACTCATTACACATACTCATCTCATTTAATAGTTCAGTTTTTTAAGCAAATGAATAAATTGTGGTCCTTTATTTTTAAAAGATTTTGAACCTCAAATCCTCATATTTTTTTTCTTTTTAGCTGATGGGGAATCTAGCATGGAGGAAGAAACCAGATCAGTCAGCAGTTTCCTGCATTTTGACACAGTTTCTAAAGGTTTGTACCCACCTTAGTACATATTTTAAAATAAAATTGTCAACAAAATCAATTCTGGTTGTTTTAAAATTATTCTAGGTGGTTTGACTTTTACTGTCTTTCTGTCCTTGTTTGATGTCCTCAGTGCGAAGGAAGTTGCTGAGTGTGCTGGACGCCATCGACTTCAGTCAGGATATGCCTGAGCTGCTGCAGCTCGACTTTTTTGAGCGCACTCAGATTGAGCAGGTGATCTCCAACTGTGAGCACGTCAACGAGCAAGGACACACTGTGTGCAATGTTAAGGTGGGTTTTCGAGCTAGAACATGCAGTTTTCTTTCCTTTTTGTTTCAAATGTGATTTTTGTTTGCTCTTCCAGGAATGTGTCATACTTTATTTCTAATTTCACTCACAGTTGCTACATAGAGTGCTTGTCGCTGAAGTGAATGCACTGCAAGGAATGGCTGCTATTGGACAGAGGCCCCTGTTGATGGAGGTGAGTGGACTTAAACAAATGGGACTTCATTTTTGTGTTAATATCAAAATATAGTGGGGCAGGATAAACCAATGAGGAGCCGTAGTTCAGTGACTGTAACTGTTTAGCTGCGTTCCAGCTGTTATTAATTTAAAATGACTCCCTTTAATGTGCAGTGATTGAAAATGCTCCAGTGTCTCATTCGCTGATGTTGCTGAGCTTTTAGAGATAAAAGCAGGAGCTAAAATATTTCACCCTCATTCATCTTTGTCTTTGTGTGTATTCTTCTAGGAGGTGAACTCCATCCTGCAGCAGGTGGTGGAACGCAATCGTGTCCGTCGTAGTTTGAGTGCAAAGCGACATGCTCTGCGGTCCTGGAGGAGCCTGGTGGAGACGCTGCTGACAGCCTGCCCTTCTGATCTCATACCTGCTGATGACAGGCAGCTCATCATCAGAGACCTGCTGCTGGACCTGCATGATAAGGTCAGCAAGGATGTTTGTCACATGGAGGCAAAACTCCCATTGCAGTAATACTCAAGTATTTTGGGTGCAGTAATTTATGAAAAGGTTTGACCAAGTACAGTTTAAATCACCATATAGCTATGGTAAAGTACATTGTCAAGGGTGTCCTGACTTCAGTGTTCCATTCAGTGCTCATCTGTACATGTGCATTGAATGACTTTAAGAAAAAAAAAGAAAAAAAACGATAATGTTAATACTTCCTGTAAGAACTGATGTAACAAATACCAAAACTGCAGGTTGTTCTAACAACTAAATGTAAATGTTTTCATGCATTGTCCAGGTGTTATCTGAGGACGCAGCTGGAGAATTGATGCCCATTGTTGCTGGGGCAGTCTTCACTCTGACTGCCCAGCTCAGCCAATCAGTCCTGTCTGAGCAGCAGCAGGGGGAGGGACTCGAAGCTTCCTCCGGATTTGCCTCTATTGCAAACTCTGCCCTGCACCTGATTCTTCGCAAGCTGCTGGACTTCATCCTTTGCACTGGTTAGTGATCTTTAAACTGCTTTCATTCATAAAAATCCCTATTCCCCCCGTGTGATATGTTGCGAGAATAAACCTCGGTCAGCTTTCAGTTTAATAATACTGTCTTTTTTACGCTTAAAGGAGGTGGATACCAGCGTTTGCGTGCTCACTTGTACGGCTCATTGCTGTACTACCTCCAAATCGCCCAGAAACCCGAAGAACCGGACACTCTGCAGACAGGTACGACACAAAAGCATTAATACTAATAATATGTCTAGTTAGTATTTCCCGAATCTGTTATTATTTCAAAGGGACAATATTCAGATATATTTCCGGTAATCTGAGAAATCTCCCTCTTCATCCAGTAGGGAAGGCAATGTGGGAACGTCTCACAGCCCCTGAAGATGGTTTCTCCAAACTGCAGAGGGAGAACCTTGCAATCATTGAGAGCTATGGCAAGTCTCTCATGGAGGTGGTGTGTCGGGACGCCTGTGATGGACATGAAATTAGCAGGGTGAGAGCCTAGCAACAACAAAGAACTCAAATACTTACCCTGCTATTTTGTGGTGTGGTTTCGGAAAAAAAAATAGTAAATAACATTTTTGAAACTAAAAGAAGGACTAAAATAGAAACTAAAGCAGATGAAATTACAAAATAAATCATGTTTTGGCTGCTAGGCTGGGCTCTATAATTCTATTTACTCCTAGTGCTCATTTTGACATCCTTGGCTCCTCTTCCTGTGTGTCAGATGTTGGCTCTGGCAGTGTTGGACCGCATCCTGTCCATAGACCGTCAGAACCAGTGGCTAATTTACATCTGCAACAGTGGGTACCTGCGGTCGCTAGTGGAGAGCCTGAGACAGGATGATGCCGCCCTGCAGAGTTTGCTCACACCTCAGCCTCCCCTCCTCAAACCGCTCTACATCTATGAGAGCAAGATGGTAAGGAGTTGTGCATTTAAAAAGACACTGTGTGTTTTGCACTGGTTTCTCTGCAAGCATCATAGTATTTGTGTTTAAGAGCCGTACAAGTGCAGGATTATGTTGATACAAGCTCTTCTGTGTGTTTTCAGGCTCTGCTGACTCGTGTGGCCAAGACAGGTCAGGGAGCTGTGGAGCTGCTGCGCTGTGGACTGGTGGCACAGCTGATAGAGTGTCAGGTGTTTGACATGGTGCCTGACAGCGATGCACACAGGTGTGGATGGGAAGGAGACTGGTGAAGGGTTTTATTATTGTAAAAATGTGATGTCTTTGAAACATTGGTTTGAATTGATCATTATGAATTAAGTATCTCAGAAAAATGTTAAGTTCTTGCGCTGAGCTCTGACTTCAGTTAAATTAGTGTGGCAATTTAAATACTTCACGTTGCATCGGTGTCTGTTCCCTCATTGGTCTGCAGGGCCATGAGGGACCCGTCAGGCTTCATCCCCAGCCCCATGGACCGTTACAGGCAGATTCTTTTACCGACCTTGAGACTCTTCCAGGTCATTCTGACCTCCACCACCATGAATCACCAGCAGGGATCAGCACAGGCAAGCAACTAACTATTGATGTTAACGCTGGGATATTTTTAGCTGATCGCTGAATAGAGAGTTTGATTCAAACATGAGTCTTTCTTAGACAACTGTGTCAAAGTTACTTTGTTAAACATAAACATCATGGTAGTGTTTGTGAAAATTACACACAACTTTATATTCTAACTCTTTTTCTGTGTGTGTACAGGTTCTCCAGTGGCTGATAGTCCATGCAGACACCATTCAGTCCCTGCTGCGCTCTCAGGAGCTCAGTATTGGAGCTTTGCAGGAGCTCTCTTTGCTTACTGGTATCATTAGTAAGACAGCTCTGCCAGGTACAGTAACAATCAACTGTTATATTTTGCAAACTACACAATCATGTACGGACTCTGAAGATGTAGTTGTTCATGTACTGCTTGGACTCTCAGGTGCCCTTGAGGTTGGTGGGGAGGTGAACAGCGCTGCTCTTTTGGAGTTCCAGGGTCACATCAACAGATTCCAGGTGCAATAGCTGACATTGTTTTATCATGTGATGCATATATGTGTTTTGTCATCATCTTCTTTATCCCTGTTGATGCACTTCCACCTCAGTGACAAAATTTTTGTAATATTTATTTATTTATTTATTTCCCATTAGCGTCTCTGTCTGTCTCTGCTCGGACGTTTGGTGGGAAGCGAGCAAAAGAGGTTGCTTAAGCAGGCTGAGATGGCTGCACCTGGAGAGTCAGCAGACAAACGAGAGGAGATGGAGGTGGCCATGCAACAGGTCTGACAATCAATAGAGTTGTAAGAGATGTACCGTGATGTGGATACCTTTCATATATTCCAATAGTATATTGAACAATGGGGGAAAAATGTATTAAAATAGCACTGAAACAATGTGTTTAGAATCTTTATCATTTCATGATTATTTATTTTGTGGTTCTGAGCGGTTCTGTCCTCTTCACAGGTTTGTGCTAACATCATGGAGTACTGCCAAACTCTGCTGCTGCAGAGCTCAACTCAGGCTCAGTTCAGTATCTGCCTCTTCGGCCCATCAGGCAGTGAGCCAGCTGGCAGGGACGGAGGTCGCACAGGTCAGTGATACTCTTCCCAAGCTTAAGAAAAGGAAAAAGAATGTGATTCAGGACACAATGTACTGAATGAGCAAGCTTTATTTTCTACTTTTTTCCGCATTACTCCTTTTGAGTGTCTAAAATCAGATGTATCCAGCTATGAGTCCAGAATTTTTTGAGGCTCTCTAAGCCTTTACCACATATTAGCATTTTATTAATAGTAGTTATCTGCGTCCATGGGAATGAACCGTGGCTTTTTTTTTTTTCTAAAGATCTTCCATCCACTCTGCCGTCAATGGCTTACTCCCGGGCCCCAAGCCTGGGCTTGGTCCTGTACCTGCTGAAGAACAGTGCTGCAGATTTCTTCCGGTTCCACCAGAGTCACAGACAAAGCTTAGGCAAGCTGCAGAGCCTGGATCAGCTGCCTCCTGAGGAGCTTAAGGAGGTAACAATTAACCAGTACAACATAACATGATGTCCCACTCTACAATACTGCTGTAAACACTGAGCAAACATTTTTGTCCCTTTATAAAGTCAAGTCAATTTAGATATAGTTAAAAAAAAAAACACCTATTCTTGAATTATGCACCTTGCTGACTCCAACATGCATTGTCTTCAGTTCTGACCACATATCTTCTCTGTAGTTGTGCCAAGGCCTGGTGTCAGGCCCAGGAGGGGTGGAGAAAATCTCATCAGTCCAGAGGAGCTTGTTGGCCAAGAGACGACTGGTCCAGCTCATCAACAACAGAGCCAAGCTGCTGTCCCTGTCCTCCTGTATCCTTTGGCCTCTTGCAGACAATACAGTGTCAGACCGCCCCCTTTCAGGATGCCAGAACACGTAAATTGTCCAATGTGACGTTGTTGTGTATTTGTCTTTTGGAGTCATGATAAGTAACTTGGAAAACACCATGCTGAAACACCACAATATTAAATGCTGTGAAATGCCTTGACCCAATCTTCCTCAGATGTCATTGAGACATGTTTATTTGTGTTGTGGCGCCACCTGGAGTTCTACCTATTGCACTGTACTCCTACGGACCCCAAGGACTCCCTGTTGCCTGGAGCCAGTTTGTATAGATCACGCCTCACAGATGGTGAGAAAAGATATTAAAGATGCATGCACTTTTAAACCAGAGTTGGAATTGAGTGAATTTAGCTTTATTGTTGTAATCAGTAATTTAAAGATTCCTTTTTTTTTTTCAGACTCATTTAGCGGGTTACAGGCAAGTGGAGGTCGTGGCCTTGGTCTGTCCAGAGTCAGCCAGCAAGACCTTGACCAGGTAAGGAATGGCTGTAAGCTGGCAACAAGGCGCATGTACATGTTGCACATATAGACATGAGTAAAATGTAGTTTACACTTGAAATGTTGCTCTGACAAAACATGTTATGCAATAAAAGTGTTTCCATATGTATGTTGCCAACACCATTATTCCTGATCCCTCTGTCCTGTGTTTGTGTGAGCGCAGCTGAAGAGCGACATGGCAGCAGGTTTCGGAGAAGCCCTGCAGAGGAAGCTGCTGGAGGTGGAGGGTTTGTACAGCCAGGTTCGCTCTCGCTACACTTTCATCCAGGCCCTGGTTCGCAGGATCCGTGGTCTGCTCCGACAGCCCAAGAGCTGAGGCAGACCAACACAAATACAAAGACTGGCCAAGACCTAAATAATGAGTTTCGTATGGAATAAAAACCTCTGCCAAGAAAACACCATGAAACTTAACTACCAAGGACGCTCAACTTTCTGTCACTTTGCTTTTGTAGCAACATTGTTTCTTTATGCTGACCTGTTGCAGCCTTTCTCTTGAACATTGTAGGATGTTAATGCTGTAACAACACTTCAAACAACAGCACTCTGTGTGACCAATTCTAATTGTTTGACTACTAGTATTTCTCAAAG
>JAPZDZ010000023.1:28675-43826 GCA_029783805.1 Acanthurus tennentii | reverse complement strand
CGTCACAGGAAGTGTGATCAGTGAAATGACTAAAGCTTAAGAAAAACTGAAGAGCCACTTTCACTGAATAATATCCCACAATAGGCTGACATCAGACGGAATGAGCAATTTCTCACACAAATCCTCCAGAGTCCAGACGAATACTCATCTTAATGTTTTTACAACACATACCCTCCTCATATTTTCTCTCGGTGAGGGGGGGGGGCAACACACACCGTCAGGGAAAGAGCCCTTACCTGTTTTCCTCAAAGCGGCTGATGAGATCTGACACTTTAGAGTGTTTCTCCCTATTCACAGCCACTCTTCCTCTTCCTCCTCCTCCTCCTCCCCCTCCTCCTCCTTCTCCTCCCTCCTCCATGCCTGGTCCAAGCAGTGGTTTCTTGATGTGGCCCAGTGGGGATGAGACCTCCGTCACTGGGCTCTGGAGATGTAGTGGCTTTGGAGGCACTGGAGAGAAAACAGAGATAAGAGTCTGAACATCTGTGACAGCTCCTGGACCTGGTAGTTGAAGGTGGTTACATTGATTTTTCTCTTCAGGGAATATGTCCCTGCAATGTTGATTTAGACCTGGAGGAGGCGGTATTAGCTACTTCATCAGACATCATGTAGAGGGCACTAAGCTGTATAAAACATTCCTAATGTAACCCAGCTCAGCATTGAGTAACTGTGTGGGTTTGATTTTCATTTTCTGTATGTTAGGAGGTGAAGCCCCTGCATGATTTACAGCAGCAGAAATAATGGAGCTCTGTCTCTTCTTTTATCTGCGTAGAATGATTTACTGAGCTCAAATAAAAGAAGAACGAGGCTCAGGGTCACTGATCCCAGGACATCTTATATAACTCTATTCCTGTTTTCACTTTCCCTGTGATGGCCTGAACACGTGTACAGCAATACACCATACTGCAGGGGTGAAATGTAACTAAGTATAATTACTTAAGTGCTCTACTAATGTGAAATGTACTGAATTAAGGGTAACTGAACTGAAGTTGTGTCTTGACATGTCAGGGGAAAATATTGTACTAAACTACAATCATGTGGCAGCTTTAGTCATTTATAACTCCACAAATTAAGATTTTTTGGATACGGACATAGAAAAGCTAGTTAAACATGATGCCTTGTGGTAAATAAAACTACTGGACAGTGGGTATAATGACTACTGAAATGATAAGTCCATATTTGATTTAATTGAATATCAATGGACTATCTTAATAACCATTTTAAGACATTTTAATGCTGAAAAATGTCATTGTTCACGATTCTTAGATGTAATAATTCGCTGATTTTCCTTCATGTGCTTATAATTTATTTTTAATAACCATGAGGTTTGGATAATTGCTTGGGTCAAACAATAATTGTTGAAATGTCATTTTGGGCTCTGGGTAATTGTTATGACATTTCTAACTATTTCTGTGAATTACAACAGTCTAAACAATTAACTAATGGAAAAAACGCAGCAGATTAGGTCATAATGACAACAATCATTAGTTTTGAATAGGCAGCTAAAAATAAAGTTCAAATGAGCTCCACCTCAACTAACTACAACAGTGAAATCCTTCTTTTTGAATTCATTCATGAATCACAGTAATCTGATGCTATAATTATAATAGTATAACACTCACAGGAGGCATTTTTCAGCTTTTCTGCATTTATCTGCTACTCTTAGTATATTTTCCATGGAGTATTTTTACAGTGTGGTAATGACACCTAAGTCAAAGATCTGAATCCTAACTTCAACACTGGTGACTTGGCTGAATTTATTTAATATGTAGTATTTTTTAGAGAACTACACAGGATGAGAGGAGAAAGGTCAGTCTGAGACAGTTAGCGAGTGCATGCCGATACCGTCTCTCTGACTTCACATGTGAATCATAGACCAATACAATTGTGTCCACTCACCAACCCACTGTTCAGTGTTTGGCTGAATAATTGTGAGTTGTCATTATGTACCTTGTGGTTTAGAAAGTGACCGAGGCCTGCTGCCAGGGCCTCTTCCATTGAAACCTTCCTGGTTCTTGTTTGTTGTCCCACCGCTCGCCCGATTCAGGCACGCCTGCACACTGGGTGGGTTGGTGCGCTCACACACAGGGCTGCTGCCCAGAGCTGAAGGACACAGGGAGAGAGATAGAAAGAGAGAGAGAGAGAGAGAGAGAGAGAGAGAGAGAAAGAGAGAGAAAGAGAGAGAGAGAGAGGGAGAGCATTAAAACAAGAACGACACATCACCTTCAGTTCACAGCCAGTTAAATGAGAGATTATACAGATTTTGACAAAAACATAACGGAATGCTTAATGAAGACTTTGAAAACATCAATCTTCTTTCCTTTTAGATAGGGGACAGTGTAGAGGTGGAATGAAATGAGGAAATACAGTACATACAATAGCCTAAATGTTATGCAAACATTGCAGTATCACAGAAACAATGGTATCAGATTATCACTGCTAAAACACACTGTTTCAAAAGGATTACACACCACGGGGGGGTCCAACTGAGTAAGGTGTGAACACGTGTCAAACCTTTACACCTAAGTATGTAAAATGTTCCAGTTAATGATTATGTTGTGCTGTTTCAGGAAACTTGACTCACAGTGTGGAATTACAGCTACAAAAGAAAAAAAATAAAATCTGAATTTTGTCAAATCAAATGCAAAATAAAGGCTAAAATCACTCGAGGTCAAGTTGATAAATCTGACAGACTGTCAGATGTCTAGACAGCCTAAGCCGTCTGATAAATTCATGCCACAATTATAAATTTTACATTTCAGGCTATGAATTATTATCAAAAGCCTTTCACAGCCTTGTTTTGCTCTATTCAAATCGAAAATGAACTCTTTCAAGGCCTGAAGGATCACTGTTGCTTTCCAAAAAACCTCTTTTAAGCCTCGATGTGTCTCTTGCTCTGAGATAAATCCTCCCAAATCATTAAATACTAAATACTACAAAGTGTCAGACAGTTCAGTTGATTATCCAGCTAATCATCCAGTTGATGATCAGCTATGGAAAAGCTTTTACGCAACCAGCTGGCCACAGATGGTACAGCATCAGCCTTAGATAGAGCAGACAGACTGATTTAATGGAGCCACTGGCAGAGTTAACAGTAGCCTAAATCTACCTCTCTTTGACCTCACAGTGCACACACACATACACACGCACACACACACACACGCACACACACACTCACGCACACATGTGTACCATCTGGACTTAGATATGCAGCCCAGTAAGGCAAATGCACACATAAGATACTAACCTGCCAGGAGCCAGTAGGTGCTCTCATTATTTTACAAGCTGTTAGTTCGTTTGTTTCCATTTAAGGTGGCCACTTAAATGGGTGTTTGTGATTTAACAAGTGGCACTGATGAATGGGTTGGATACGGAAATCAATGCAGCTTTGCACTTCGCTATCTTGTATGGATTTGTAGTATGTGTGGTGGAATAACTTTAAAACATTAAAACTGAAATTATCCACAGAATGAAAAGCAGTAACAGCTCTGACCTCACGTCAAAGACATCTTATGTATTGTGTTGCAGAAAAAGATCTACTGAAGTTAGCAAGCTAACCAGCTAGCTCTGACTCGTCTAGTTATGTAATGCTACTTTGTAGATAAACAGGCAACTTTTCGATAGTGCAACCTTTGTAGTTAGAGCTGGAAGATATGTAAAGTGAGCAGCACATAGTGTTTTTATCTGTTGAAATGTCCCCCCCATTTCTTACACACTGTATCTTTAAAGTGTTTCTAATTAAACACTAACTGGAACTTTCCTTTTAGGAGTATCTGTTCTGTTTTCACTTGTGAATGTCTGCAGTACACAGAAAGAAAAGTCTGGTCTTTGGAAATGCTAAAATGAAAAGTGGCTCTTTTCCATCCCTGTAACATAAATCATTGATAAGAGGTCTTAATTCCTTGATAGACCTGGTTTCATGTCCCAAAATAGATCAAGCTAAAAGCATTTTCACTTCTAGAAGAAGTGAACAAGATAGCTCCTTCAGAAATCTATTTTGCAACTATTTTAATATCAATCAATTTTTAAGCTCCTTTTTCAAGCAACAACACAAAGAGTGTGCAGACATGCTGGGGGCTCTGTGGGGCTTTGGGCTTGATGCTATTATCTGCATGCTAACGTTCTAACAGTGAAAGCTAACAATATAACAAACATTATCTGGGTCCAGCCTTTTACTTGTGCTTCTTTTTCCTTGTCTTATGACTTAGTGAAAGGGATTTTGATTTTAACTGTTGAATGTGTTTATAACAAGAATTTTCCTCCATTTTTTACATTTTATGGGATGCATAATCAAGAGATTAATGAAGAGAATAAACCATGGAATAAATGATAATGAAACAATTGTAGGTTGTAGTCTGAAAGGCTTTAAGCAACTGGTATGAAAGTGAAAATTGTAAGGAATCTATATGTGGTTTACCCTTCCAGATGTAGTTCATTACTACTATTTTCCCACAGCGATCTTTATCTTACCAAATCTGAAACAGAAATAAAGAAAAAAACAAAACCACTGAATCATATAGGCACAGTTTCTATTTTTACAGCCTGACCGTAATTAAAGACAACAGCTTGAGCAACTGTCTGACTGGAAACAGTCCCACGCTGTGTTTGGGAGAGCAGGCTTTCTAAACATGGCCCTAAAATTACCAATCAATTCTGAAGGCGGCCTCAGGAATTTCTCTTGATTATGTGCTTGGCTTTTCCTCGTGGCCACATTAAAAGATCATAAGAAAACATCCAGCAACAAGTTATGCACCGTATTATAGATGTATGGCTAAAAATGAAATCTCTGCCTGCAGATTGTACACCACATATGGCGTTCATCCTGGAAGATTGCAGGAGGTCTGATCTCCACGGCCTGCTCTGTCTCCCAGGGTTGTTATTAGCTGTGTCAAACACCAGTCCCCGACTGTAAATCACCTCTGTTTTGAAGACTTTCACTTGAACTCTGTGACAGTTGTGCAGGTATTTTAAGTTAATGTTTACTATAATAAAAGCCAGAGATGTAAAGAGAGATACAAGTAGAGAAGTCTAGAAATGCAAATGTATTTGTCTTGGACCTTCATACCAATTCTTCTGTCTGCAGGAAGTAATTTAGGGTAAAGATAGGATCTTTCAACTCTTATGCGACACTTCAGGGTAATGAAACACAGCAGCAAGTTCTTTTACAGTAAAAATAGGACAAACTTTACTTCCTTTCTTAGAAGTGGATGGCTTGGCAGGATGTGCTGCTCCTGGTATTATTCTCACTCTGGTGTCTCCTTATTAAAGCTGACTTGGCACAAGTGACACACTGCCATGCACAGTAAATTAGTATCAGCCAGTCACCTCCTTACAGAAAAACACTTCAATTCTTCACCTCTATCTGGGAGACAGGGGATGGAGCCCTGTTGTCTGTATCTGAGAATTGTTGTTGTGGATGATTTATACAGAAGAGAAACTTCTGCTGGACAAGGACTCAGCCAATGGTGTGATAGCTGCTTTTTGCTCTACAGGTAACCTGGCTTTCACAGGAACCGGGGCGCTGCTACGATCCAGGAAGTGAAGAACTGATGAGTCAAAATGAAAGTTAAACTTCGCTTCTTTTCTTTGCTGGAGGATGTTGAGACTTGTTGCCATAGCAACTACCCTGTTGCCACTGAACTATGCAACATTTATTTTTTACTGCAGAGGGGAGTGGGCATGAAGGCATCTGCCTCTATCTCAATTGGCTTAAATCAAAAACTACACAACAAGTGGGAGAAAGAGAAAAAATGCTCTTGTAAAGGTCAGGTATCAGTGGGGGTGTAGATGTGGGGAACTGCAAAGTACTCATGTTTTAATTTCACAAACATGCCCAAAATGTTTCTGAAGACACGAACCTCATCTCCGGGTAATGTAAGTATATTAAAAGGACGGACTATACCCATCTTCATTTTCAAAGGGAATCCATAGAGAGGCACTATTTCATTATTATGAGGTTTACCTGAGCTCAGTGTGTTATGTGCATATGTGTTGGTGGGGTTGATACTGCACTGGTACTACAACATTAAAGGAATCACCCCCATCCCCCATCCACAACCCTCCAGCTCTGCCACATCACAGCAGTAGAGGAAAGAGTTAGTTCAAGCCAGAAAAAGAGGCTGAAGGAATGTATCAGTCTGACACAAATGTATCTCTGCAGCAAAAAAACAAACAGTTTCCGAAAATAGTGAATCTTCCCAACATGTGTGGAAAATAGTACAATCCCAGGGATGGCAAGGTCAGCTGGTTTGGTGGTCAAAGGCTTTGGTCCAAAACAAATTGACATTTGGATGGATATACAAAACATTTTTTATATATTTTGTACAAATATGCTCCCTAGAGGGTGAATCCTTATGACTTTAAAACTACAGCTGCTGGAATGGACTCTGTGACCTTTTCAATGATGCACTTGCATCTGCAGTGCATGCTTAAAAAGTCTGTGATATTTTTACTTGTCCTTTATGCACAGAAACAAACTACTGCCTTTGTAGGTGGGCAGGTGTGCTGGCTGGTTAATCTCCACTTAGCCTTTCAGTCAAACACCATTAGATTTGTGTTCAAGACATTTCTAACATGCGCTCATGACATCACCGTCTACCCAAAAGCATTGTCACCTGACAGCAGTCCTGCCTGACCTGTCTTTTATGTGGCCCTGTCTCATTCTTTCGGTCCCTCCTCCAAAACACCCTCTGGGAAAATGTGTTTCAATACTTATTTGTCAGAGCTCCAAGTAAAAAAAAAAGAAAAAAAACCAAAAGGCACACCTGTCTGTGAGGTGCAGTGTCCCCACCCTGCCAGCAACTCAAAGCGCTGGGCAGAGGAGTGTCTAACACAGTTTATAAGTCTTTGTCTTTTTGCCTCGTGGCCCCATGGGTTAGACATTTATATAACAAGAAATGTCTGAGAAAACTCTTCACGAGTCCCGCTTTTTCTTTACAAGTGGGTTCACGTAATAAAGACAGTCTGGTTGGCATTTTCAGTACGAAACTACAACAACTTCAGGAAACATAAGAGAAGAAAGAGGTAGAAGAAATCAAAGTGAGTTGAAGTGAAACAGCCATATCCAGGAAGTCTTCCTGAAAAATATCAATAATTTCACATTTACAAACTTCAGTGTTAAGTGTTACTTTATGGCTGAAGAAAAAAGTTAAGAGATCTGTCTGTTCACTGATCTGTAGGCGATTTATTGTATCAAAGGCTCAGTCAGTGTTGCAGTGTAAACATTGCAACATTCCCATAAATCAGCAGAAGAAAAAAGAGCAGGTCAATGTGAGAGTATGCAATCTTGCTCCTTCAGAGATGATCTAAAAAAAATAATCAAACAAGAAGTGAAAGAAGAGACCTAAGGAGACTAAAGAGAAACAATCCCAGAGGAATCAAGCAAAAAGTGTCAAAAGATACTATACTGATAAGTTAAACATCCTGGTTACGAGTTAAAAGTCCTGGTGAATGGACTCACCTTGTGCTTGAAACAGACAGGAAAACAGTGTATCCTCAGTGAGGGACCACTCTGTGTGTGCAAGAGTGTGTGTGTCCCAGAAGAGTGCTAAGTTTAGGCTCCATGCGATCTTCCCAGGCAGTGCTGCTGCTGAGTGACTCCGCTCAGCAAAGAGACTCTCAGAGCAGCACTAGACTCCTCCTTCACTTTCACTCACACACCCCCTACTTAAGTGGCTTTTAACAAGTACAGAGGCACAGAAACTGACTGTGCACACACTCATCTAGTGGTTCACAACACACGACTCTGCAAAACTTCAACAAGCAGCACGGGTAAGAGTCCAGCTACAAATTTCCACGTAACTAGTCTTCTACTGTCAGCATGAAGGAATTAACAAAAAAAAAAAAAAAAAAATCAAGGACTGTAAAGTTCGGCAGTGCACGCACATCACGCGTAGGCACAACATTATTAAAATGCACCCTAGCTCCTTTTCACTTGTTGATCTCATTTACTTTAATCAGAGTAAACAAATAAAAGCCTGTTTGCCTGGGAGTGTTGTTGTGAAACAGGACCACTAGTAAAGGATTACACAACAGTCACTACACATCTCGCTCTGCCTACCCCTGGCATCAGTCAGTTAGTCTGATCAATGATTAACAAACACTACAGTAAAGCAGCCTGGAGCACCGCGCACCATTTCTTTCATCTGCCTCGTAAAATTTAAATGAAGCAAAATGTCTCTAATTTATTATTTCAGACCACCATCCAGCCAACTTCTCCTCCTCAGGAATATTTCTTGGGCAAATATTTGTTCATAACAACAACAAATTCATGTAAATTAGTCAAAAGTCATGTACAATGTGCACCTATAACATATGAGTTTTAATTTCTAGGTATTTAAAAAAACGACACAATGGAACATGCTACTTAAAAATATTAACAAGAAGTACCTTTTGCAGAGGTCAGCACACGCTTCTCCATGTTTCAGTTGTGTCTTCTGTGCAGAGCTTTTGAAATACTGCTGATCTGCTGCAGCACCGTGATATATATTAACTGTGAATCATCACATGGTTAGCGAAAAGCCAACACAGGAAGCCATATATGCATTATGCTAACAGCTATGGTCATTGTCATCCTGTTGTCTGTGAATATGTTAAAGGTAGGTGTGTGTACTTGTTTTCTATACAACAACACTTGCATGCTCACTGACATGCCTAATGAGTCAGTTAGGCAGGATTACAAGGATTGACAGGAACTATTTTGCTCTCACAGTAAACTAGTTTGACGAGTTGAAATTCCGCTCACTCCATCTAAATTACTCACACTTACAGCACTGCAGAAACTCATAATCAAATAAGTAATGTTTCAGATAAATGACGCAAACATCGGTGCTTCAAGTGCTAAAGATTCCCACACATTAAACAAACGAACAGAAGACTGAATAGTTGCGAAGCGGTGACGAAAACGCACTTTCACGTTCACACCTCAGCAGCGCAACCAGGTTTGGTGCCGGTCAACACTCAATGGAGTTTCGTACAGACAGGATTGACCAGTGTCATGAGAGACACTGACCTTTGACCTCAAACAGGAGCTACGCATTTAAACACTTCCATTCATTGACTATTATACAGGAAAACATATGTTCAAGCACCTGATTGTTATTAAAACTGACATTTTAATGCAGCTGGTCAGTAATCCAATTTTCTGATTTTTGCCCTCATTTTTTGTGACATTTAAAGCTGAATTCTTTGCTGGTTTTTGTTAGACTGATGACTTAAAGAACAGACAAGTTATTTAAGTGAATTACCCTTCTGTTTGACTGCAGAATCGGCTTATTTAGACCAATATTTAATTTATGGGAAATTGGGATTCATCTATTTTTTCCTCAGTTTCCACATTTTCCTCTCTTCCCTCTGTTTTGCAGCAAAATTTCTCCCACCTGACTTCTTCATCATGAACATACACACAAATGTCACAAAGAACACATGGCAAAAGAAGTGGGGCTTCCCCAGCACTGTTGTATTCTTTCACCTTTATTAAGTAAACCTGGTTTCTCATTTACATTCTGCTTATAAAATTAGGATACAGCCACAGAAAAGAAAATCAGGTTACTTATGTGCAGACAGACACAAAAAAGGTTAGTTGATACGTTTTCTTCATGGGGAAAAACACTTTGTGAGTCACATGCAAGATACTGAGACAAAGCAACATTAACTGCTGCTACCCACTTCCTTCATGCACACACACACAAAGACACCACATCAGGTAGAGTGACACAAACAAAACCAAGATTCTGGTCGTCTCTGATGCCCTGCATCTCTCAGTGAGATTAGATTAGAGATTATGTAGTTATAGTACATGTAGGGCAATACCCAGGAAGCATTTATTGTGTCTATTATACTTGCAAAGTGTGTATATGTGTGTGTGTGTCTGTGCGTGTGTGTGTGTGTAAGACAGACAGGGAGACAGATGACCCCAGTCGTGGGAGATTAGCTGTTTCTGTTGAACTGTCCAGACTTTCTTCAGATTAACCATCACTCATCCCCTAATCCAAGGGCCAGTGTGGGATTAGAACCCCAGTCTGCTCCGAACCAAGAGGAATGGGGGGGGGGGGACTAGGGGGGTTATGATGAAAAAAAGATGTAATGAGTGTTGGGGTGAAAAAGATGGAGAAGGTGAGAGACAGTTTGTTACACATTGGTATTTATTTCTCAGGGCACAGATGATGATTTATAGGCAAAAGAAAAGACAAAAGCGTCATCAGTGCCGAAGAAAAGACGTGTGGAAGGATGGAAGAGGAAGGGTGAGATGAAAATAGACAGGCGCAGAGAAGATGGACACACGAAAAGCTTGGTGGAAGAGCGGTGAAAGGATAGAAGGTTTGACAGGAGAGAACAAGACGGCCATAAAGAGGAGGGAAAATAAGCGAAGGTCAAAAATAGGACGTCACTAGAGGGTACAGGAAAGCACCCATTTATCACATGCTAGCTTTCACACACACACGCACGCACGCACACACATTTTTTACGTATAAATAGAGCAGACACTAGCCACTTTTTTCACACCCCTGTGCAGCTGTGAACTGCAAGAAGTTTTCATTCTGCCCCCTCACTGCTCCATCTCCTCTCTGCATGTCAGCCTCGACATACAGCTCAGCTCAATGCAGCTGATTTGTTAAAAAGAAGCAAAAAAAAAAGGTCTTGCCAGACTTGGTCGGGTATAGAAAGGACTCAAAAGACTCCCAACTCTTAGTGTGATATTGATTTCAAATGCAAACACGTGCAACTCTTCTGCTGTGAATCAGGAGTGGTGACTTACGAGTAGCAAAGCTTTGTGTCTTAATTCAACTTGTGGCTGTGCTTTACCTCCCACAACTCAAGAAAAACGTATTAAAAAGGAGTGTGTTAAAACACAAGCACAAATAAAGACAGACAAAAGACCACAGGAAATAAACAAACTGCTCACATGTACAGTTTGCACAAGTAAGCTGAGAACTGCTGTACTTTTATTAACTGCCCCCCCCCCCGAGCAGCTTTCCACACAAATAATCAAAAAACAAGCAAAGCAAAAATAAAAAATCAAAATAGCAAAAAGGCAGCTGTAAGTTAAGAGAAGGTGATGCGTCTTACCCCTGGAGTGTTCGATTTTCACTGCGACACAGGCCTCTTCATCAGCGTTCTTAGACTGGAAACAGCGGGCTTTGTCTTTCTTCTCTGCAACAACAAAAACAAACGATTCACTATTTAAGGAAATACAAGCAAACCAGGGAACAGACAGATATTTCAATACTTGTATTACATCTGAGGCACAAGCGTTAAGCTGTTTTAGGCAAACTTGTGTTTTATTTAAGAAGAGCACTGCACTCAGTTGCACAGAGAGAGAAGATAAAAAAGAAATAGATGAGGAGAGGCAGGAGAAAGGCATGCCATGGTATTTTATGTCTCCCAGCAGACTCTCTGGGCTTAACAGCGGCTGAGACAATAAGGTGGACATGCATGGAATCTAATACATTTAAATTTGAGTTTTGGAGCATTTTTCTGTTGACTGCATTTATCAAGATCAGTAGTACACTTGTGTTTGTTTTGAGAATGAAAAGGAATATACCACTCCTTGGAGATATAAACCCTAATTAGTCTGTCTGTGATATGTGGGGCATCGTCTGTAGGGAGAGCTAACAGTCTTTCAACATAGCCGTTAAATATGCACATAAAAGATTAAAGAGAAAATAGCAAGGGTCGTAAAAAACAATGGTGGGCTTGCATAAGTGGCAGTAAGCCAACTCTGAACACACACACATACACCTATATATATATATATATATACACATATACATATATATATATATATATAGATATATATATACTAGCAGGTGTATATATATATATATACACATATACATATATATATATATATATAGATATACACACACACACATATTCAACCCAGACAATTTAAAGTAGTCGCAGATTCTACATTTAATCTACTTTGAGGCATCAAAGCTGCAGGATGGTCAAATTGTTCACATGCAGCAACAGGTCCAAGTGACACATGGAACATTAAAAAAACAGATAAACAGAAAAAATTAGAATTAACTTCATTCAACTTTGTTGCACTCTGGGCAATGGACATGGACAAGGTGACCTCTAGCTTGACTTTTCATGTTATGTTTCATCTAATGGTCCACTAGCAGGGCAATATGATCAGCTGAAATAATGTAATCACAGTTGTATAGCACCTGAATTAATATGTCGGCCCACATCCAAAAAGAAACTGCAATAAATAACATCTACAGGTAAAAATGTACTTCATTTCCCTCTTTGCCATGCAAGTAGTAGTCGATTCACCACTTTGGTCCACAATGAAAGACCTCACTGCAATATGATTTTCTACCAACAGATCATCATCAGATCAAAATTATAATCTATCCATACTTTGTCTATGATACAGATGTTTTAAAAGGTACTTAATTTAAAAAGGTCAAATTTACTGCTAATCACCAGCATGTCATTACGAGCTTGTCAGCACACTGACATTAGCATGCAAATTGCTCAAAGCACTGCTGTGTCTAAATACAGCTTAACAGAGCTGCTAGCATGGCTGTTCTCTGCTCTTGTTTAGCACAGAATTTTGTTAATTGCCAAAGTCATTTTAACATTCATCATGCATTTTACATCAACATTACACCGTCTTCATTAAATGTTTTTCAATAAAATATAAATATGTATCATAAACATTATCTTTATCTCAGAATGTGTGTATAATTAGAATATCTGAGACTTATATTACTCAGAAGTTTACTTATGTACCAATATCCATGTTGGCCTCAAAAATACAGAATCAGTCAGTGTACCAAACTATATTTTGTAGCGATTATTAAGCACGGTGTCAGCTGGGATATATCAACACAGCAGTGCCTGACTGAGACCGACATAATGGAGTGTGAATAATGCCACGTTAAAGAAAAGTGGACAATCTCAGTGTGGGGCCGTGCAAACAGTCCTGGGGAGGTACAAATGACTTTTCTGTGTATGTGCATATGTGGGTATGTGTGTGTATGTGTGTGCGTGTGTGTTAAGGGGGGTTTAATATCCTGGCTCTGGGATTAAAGGAGGGCTTTCTCCACCCACCATCTGGACTCCTGATGACAGGCCTGCCTGCTGTTCTGTCTCTCTCTCTGTCTCTCTCTCTCTCTAACACACACATATACAAACTTTACAGTTTATACATGTATATTATATATATGTATGTGTGTGTGTTTGTGTTCACAGTGTGTACAGCACGTAAGTTAAACCCAAATCTGTTATATAAGTTTCCTGTTGAGAATATCACAGATATAAGCAGCTTATCAAAAGCATTATGTAAAAATCGCTCACTTCTCTTTAGAGACAACCCACAAATTCAACTGTGACCCCCCACTAGCAGACTCTCGGTCATGTGATCTGAGTCATCACACCCCTATTGTTTCCTGAAGTGGGGGATGTGTTCACTGAAAACACACAAACACTGGAAGAAGAAAATGTCACACACTTAACAAGAACGTAAGTGGCAACATCCATAAAGGATATAAAGGTCCAATGACTGGCTTTCTGAGACTTGGGTATGCGGGAAACCTACTTCAGTGATGATGTATGGTGGGGAGAGTTTACTGGTCCAACTACTGGCTTGACCCTAAACTTCCTTTTCCTGTCAGTCAACTTCCTGTTTTTCTTATTTTATAATCTGTAAACTCTGACCAAAGCACTTAAGAGAAACTGCAAGGAATGACTTATCGACCTGTACAGTGGATATGAGGACCAACCCAGCAGGTCATGATGAGGTCTGAATACTGAGAATAAAACCCCAAAGCTGCATCCATCCTTGAAATGGTAATTATGACATTTTATGAGCACAAAAAAAAAACCCTCTCACACTTTGTGCAAAAAAAAAAAGGTTCTGTTCGAATGGCTGATCCTGTAAAAAGAAACTGAGGAACTGAAAGCCACATTGATTTTTTCATAAGGCGTGGGTTTGTTTTACCAGCTAACTGTCACTTACATTAACACAAACTACACAGGTGAAAGCGATCATGAGAACATGCGTTTCATGTCATCTCATGTCAAATCTACATGTATAGAAAACAACCTGCCATCCAAGAAACGAATCAGAAACACGTCCGCCTCCTGTTTGCTTTGAGGTTTCAGCTTCCTCATTTCAACAAAATTCCACACCGGTGACAAACCGCAGAAAATCCTCCAGTGTTGGATTTCGCAGAAAGTAAAAATCCCATTTAAAACAACAGTCCAATCGGCTTTTTAAATAAAAGCTGTGGCTCCTCATGACACATCCTGAGTATTGCATAAGACAACTGTGTCAGATTCCGCCACCTTTGTAAAACCACTTTTAATTGGCGGTGGTTTAGGTTGTGGTTTTTTTTAAATATAGCTGTTATCACTTGGGGGATTATCAAAAGTGTGATGCGATGGTGACTTTACCTTGACAGATAAAAGACAGTCATTGAGCTGTGACATTTTTCAAATCTTAAGACTGTGTGTTTGTGTGTGTGCTTGTGTTCCCACTATCAGTGTGGTGGTGTAAACAAACCTATTATCACAAATGTAGATCTTTCAGCTGGGTAGCACCTCTGTCTCTGTTTACATTCACCTGCTCTGTAGCAACAAGAGGATTCAACTACAGGGAACACAAAATGAGTCGTGACCTTCAGTCAACACACAAAATGAAATCCTAGTCCCTGCACATTCTCTCCCTGCACTACCTTCAAGCTGCTTTGTAATTTACATCACATAATGTGGAGTTGGGTTATGTCATGTGTTACGGATTATGGGTGCACTTTCCCTAGTAGATCCAGATGCCAACCGGGACCAAAATAAGGTAATACACTACAATGGAAGCATGTCCCTGCATCAAGTACATAGATATATATGTATGTAATTTAGAAATATATAATTCAAAAAAATAAATAAAAATTATAAATACCTTATTCCACTTAAAAAATACAAAACAAAACATGTAAGAAACAGAACTGATCTGAACTAAGCTCAGACATATCTTGAAAGATAAGGCTGGTGATATTATCAAAACATCTTGTAGTCAAGAAAATCCAAACCACATCAACTTTCTAAATAAACATGGGCCACATATTGTGCCAGGCTGCTTTAACAAATTGTCTATCATTTTTAGACAATGAAACCATGTATTTATAACATGTTTAAAGATTTA
>JAPZDZ010000022.1:27437082-27450355 GCA_029783805.1 Acanthurus tennentii | reverse complement strand
CTCACATTTATCTTGTGACCTCCTGAAGGGTCCTGAACCACGGGTTGGACACACACACACACACACACACACACACACACAAACACACACACACATTCACGCTTCCTGCTGTCTGTCTAATTGTTCCTTTGGGAAACTGAAGTCGTGTCTGAATTATTGATAAATGTAACATGTAAAATTGAAAAGTCAATAATTGATCATTAAGACCTTAAAGTCCAGGAAAAGAATCAAACTGACAAAACACATTACACAAATATTTAAAGAGAAGTAAAGAGTCTCGTTAAAGCTTCAACGTGGCACATGTGGTTTATCTAATGTCACAGTTTGAGTCGGTTTGAGTCAGTTTGAGTCGGTTTGAGTCGGTTTGAGTCGGCTAGTTAAATCTTCAGATGCAGATTAGTCGAGTCTGTACTTTGACAGTTGGCAACTTCAGCTAAAGTCAAAGGCTAAACCTCTAACACACACTAATCAGATTATCATCAGTGTTAATCCATCACACACTGCACTTGTATGTTAGTGGGACAAACACACACACACACACACACGAGTTCAGTAAACTGTTCACTGTGATGTGTTCATGCTGTTCATGCTGTTTGTGACAGAATTTGTCTGAAACAACCTGACAGCTTCAACCAGCTCGACTCTATGAGACAGTGAACCACTTCTGCTTCTGCCTCCAGAAGATCCACCATTTCTGCATTTACTGACTGATTAGTAATAAAGCACCAGTTCAAAGTCAGACAGTCTTGTCAGGCATTGTGTTTTGTCATCACACTGTATCTTAATTTGTGTTTTGTTTTTTTTCAATGATCATAATCTCATGTTTCTTTAAACTGAGCTCAGAAATTTCCCCGATTTCAAATGATGAACATTTCAGATAGTCCACAGATGTACGGCCAAAGTGTTTCAGCATTCAGGTCCAGATGGGGAACTTCAGTTTATCACTAAAAAGTGGCTGAACAACTTTTCACTTAAATCAGAATATTTTTGTCACCAAAATATTTCCACTGTGGTTTCAAGTGAACACCGGATTCTGTTTGCGTGTTGTTCTGCAGGAGAACCCGTATCTCTGCAGTGATGAGTGTGATGCATCCAGCCCAGACCTGTCTCACCCTCCTCAGCTGATGGGAGACAGGGAGAGGGGAGGGCTCATCACCTACTGGCAGACAGTCACCTGGTCCAGGTTTCCTGAGCCCTTATTGGCCAACATCACTCTGTCCTGGAACAAGAGTCTGGAGGTGGTGGATGACATCACCGTCACCTTTGAGTATGGCCGACCGACCAGCATGGTGCTGGAGAAATCTTTGGACAAAGGTGATTTTTAAGTGAGAGTTTGTCAGCAGAAAAGCAGCTTCTCTATTCTGCAACAATAAAACCTCAGTGGCACACAGTTCACTCCCATTAAGGAAAATTCAGATCACTCAATAAGCACTCAAAATACTTAGAGTTCATAAAGCACCGGCATCTAAAGAGGCTCTCTGATTACTATGACCTGCCAGGGAAAAGGTTATGTGACGGACGGGTGTGCCTGAGCAAACAGTAGTGCTAGCATGCTTCTCCATTTGTTCTGATTCCCTTATTAAAGTACCAGCAACATGAGCATCAGCAACGTTAATCTGACAAAGGTGTTTAAACGTCAGATTCCTTTAAATGTCATCTTTCAACACAATGAAACGCTGCTGTAGTTCCTATATACGGCAAATTGTTCAAAACATAAGTTCATAAAAGCTGTCCTTCAGTCTGGTGGTACTGCAGCAGATACTTCTGTATCTCTTGTCAGACAGCAGCAGGGTGAAAAGGGTGTGATTGGGCTGGTTTTGTCAACTCACTGAAGTCACTGATGCTCAGTAAACAAACACTTAGCAGAGAGTTTGTCATATTTCCAGTCAGAATGCTTTCTATCACTCCTCTGTGAGAGATAACAAGAACTTAGCTTACGTTTCTGAAGAAATAAAGTCACCTTTTGGATCATTTTGTTTTGTCCACCAAGGTGGAGATGTTTGTTGTCCATGTTCTCAGTGGTGTTGATCCTCAGGAACCTTAAACTCTTCGCTTGCTCTCATGGAACTTTAAGGCAAATTTTTGATTTTGTGCCACTTAAATAAGTTTGACAGGCAATGAAGTTAATGGTTTTCTTGTCATGGAAATGTGACCTTTTCGTTAAGTAACACCTAAATCATGAGAGTGTGGGTCATTGTTGTTGTGATAATGACCTAAAAAGCGGTGTTTGTGTTTCAGGTGTAACATGGCAGCCATACCAGTACTATGCTGATGACTGTCTCGAGACATTCGGTATGTCTCCTAAACGGGTTTCTGATTTAGCACCGAGTAACTTAACGCGGGTCATCTGTACTGAGCAGTATTCTCGCTGGGTTGGAGCCAAGGTGAGTAATTGGACCTAATAACTGTTATTTAAGTACTTTGAGAAACTTGAAATAGAGTGGCCCACAGGCAGAAAGCAGTGTTTGGGAACAGGAAAGGTGCAGTGAACCTGACTGACAGCTGAACACATGTTAACTGTCACTATTTGACCAATAGGAAGAGAAGATTGTGGCATTTGAGGTGCGTGCTCGGTTCGGAGTGTTTGCAGGCCCGAAGTTAATCAACATGGACTCCCTGTACACCCGGATGGAGACCATGAAGGGGCTGAGAGACTTCTTCACTTTCACCAACCTCCGCCTGCGACTCCTCCGCCCGGCACTGGGTGGAACTTACGTCCAGAGGGACAACCTGATGAAATACTTTTATGCTATCTCCAACATAGATGTACCTGCCAGGTAACTAACATCTGCACCTACTAACAACCAGCTACATCCATTTACAACATTTGCACATGCTAATTTACCAGCTACACCTACTAGCAATCAGCTACACCTGTGAACAACAAGCTACACCCGACACACCTGCAAATGATGAACTACAACCATCTAACATCCAAACAGGCCTCATGCACAGACGTGTCACACTTCAAAAAAGTAACAGCATTTACCAACAAAACTGCAAAACAACAACATTAACTTACTTCTAAGTGCACATCCATGTAGTCAGCCTCGCTGCTTCTTATTGAGGTCATCATCTTGTTTCCGTGTGGAACATGCAGACCCCTGATTGTAATTTCTAATAAAGCATTTCCACCTTTGCAGCTGTGTGCAGCTGTTCTCAATGACTAAAGTTTTGGGAGAAAAATCTTAAGGGGCAGTTAGGATGAGCTTGCTACTCTCCAAAACATTTTGCACTTAATTTCCACTTGCTGTCACATTTTTGTGTGCTTGAGATGCTCCTCTTGAGTTGTAACAGAGAAGAATGAATAAAGATGAAAGTATGTCATACGTCAGTGAGGCTTTGCACATATCATCACAGCAGGAAATGACCTGTAAATGCACTGCAGTCAGTAAGAACACGACACAAACATACATCTGATATTATCAAGCTTATCGACAATAAAGCCTCCGTCTTTCTTCATAATTTAGGCTTAGGATTTTTTAGGCTAAGAATTAAAATAAAAGTGCTTTTTGCTGTGCCATCTCCCTTTTGTGAGGTGCTGCACTTTTGTTTTTTTGTGATGGATATTATTTTTCTCACGCACTTCCAGCAGCATTAATTAAATTTCCGGCGCTGCCCAAGGCGGCAGCCAGCAAGAGGTGCTCCCAAGAATTTCCTTCGTGATGAATAAAGTTTTTCTTATCTTATCTTTTCTTATCAGTGGTCTGTCAGTTTCTGTTCATGTTCACACGGTTAGATCACCGAGCTGACATGACCTGACGTTGACTAGACGAGTTGTGTCAGCAATATGGCTTTCGACTTGAGTTAAAGTTGAAGTTAAGTCAAACGAGCTTGATGGAAAAACCCCAGTGAGAGACTGTGTGTGTTTCCTGCAGGTGTAAGTGTAACCTGCATGCCTCTCAGTGTGTGTTACGTGATGCGACGCTGCAGTGTGACTGTGACCACAACACGAGTGGACAGGACTGTGAGCGCTGCAGCCAAGGGTTTAAATCTCTCAGCTGGAGACCAGGATCTTACCTGCCTCTGCCCACAGGCACCGCCAACACCTGTATGTACCTGATCACACACACACATGAGCACACACACACAAACAGGAAGGGCTGGTGGGGTTTAATGACATGGATACAAACATACAAGTCTCCAAAAATGTGTTTCAGTCAGGAAAACTTTGGTTTCCTTTTGCAGTAAGTTTTAATTGGCAGAATGTCTCTGGACTTTGACCTCACTGCCCAAAAGGGATCAACACACAGCCATGTAAGGAGAAGAAAAATGGCTTTTAGAGACAAGCACTTTGACCAGAAGCTAGCAAGTATTGAGTGAAGGTCAATATCACCTCAAACATCTATTCAGGCTGGGTAGAGGAGAGGAGGAAGAGGAGGAAGACTGGACAGGAAGAAGAGAAAAGACAAGTAACGAGCAAAGATATTTGTTATCCCAATAATTTTTTTTAAAGATAAA
This sequence comes from Acanthurus tennentii, assembly GCA_029783805.1. Taxonomy (NCBI): domain Eukaryota; kingdom Metazoa; phylum Chordata; class Actinopteri; order Acanthuriformes; family Acanthuridae; genus Acanthurus; species Acanthurus tennentii. The sequence continues at coordinate 27,445,894 of JAPZDZ010000022.1, read as the reverse complement.
ATACCAAAATTTATGCAAGCAATGGGAACATGTTCTCCACAGTATTTAATCCAATAATGTATTTTTTATGACGGAACACTGGAGAGGAAGAAGAAGAAAAGAAGAGGAAGAGAGATGGAAAAATAAGAGAGTAAAGAGAAGGGCTGTTGAGGCTGGACAGTTCTTTCTAAACTGAGCTGAACTGAACCGCTTGGTGAAAATGGTGTTACAGTGCGTCAGTCTGGTTGTGTCAGTGTCCGTCTTTTTGTCTGGTAAGTCATGTTAAGTCATGTCTGGTCATTCAAACTCATGACCTTTGACCACTTTCTTTACTGAGTGTTTCGTGGCTGTCCCCGGCTTCCCTCATCATGTTTCTGTAAACTCCGTTTGTTTGACCGTGACTCTGGCTCTGCAGCAACAAGGGTCTCATGACTTCATCAAAGATCACGAACTCCGTCTCCTGTGTTGATGAGAGAGACGTGATTGGTCTGCTGATCAGTAGGCGGTGCTTTTAAACAGAACCTGCGTCACTGTGGGTCAGGTGTGCAGTGGCGATGTACCACTGTCGTCTGCCTGTGAAGAATCAAACCTGAAGTTAGCTTGCTAACCGCTAAGACTGCTTCCAGACCATTTTACTGCTTCTGCCTGCAACATTACACACATTTTCCTCAACACAGTGAATCATGCACTCACATGTTGTGTCTTTTTTATTCAGGTGAAGCAGCAGAAACAGCAGCCAGTAAGTAAAGTTGATGTTTACATGTCTGTCTGAACACTCTCTTTACCTGTCTGTTCAATTTTTTGCGCACCTGTCATCTGTTTACCTGTGTGTCAGCTTACCTGTTTGTCTGTTTACCTTTCACCTGCCTCCTCACCTACCTCCTAGTAATGTGGTCAGTGTTGCATCATGGGATTACGACTCTGCTGTCTCTCCTTCCTGTTGCATTATTTAAACTTTCATATTTGTCTGGATTACAGTTTTTAACTCGACTGTGGTCTGATTCAATAGCATTAAGTCACATCTGAAACTGCAACATATTTTTTTTTCCAAAAACATCAAGAAAAACCTCGAGATGTTAGTTTGTTCGTCACTGCAACACAGAGACTTTAAACAAATACAGATTTAAATATGTTGGTGCAAAAACAATGAGGTGAAATGAATGGAAGCTTTTATTTAAACCTGATCCAGGTGTCAGTTCCGTCCCCAGATCAGTTACAATGTTACATAACCATATGCCTGCCCTGATTGGTCACATGGTGGGTCACGTGATCGGGATGCATTCTGAAAGTCTGAATGTTAATCTGCTGTTAACACATCAGCAGATGGTGAGTGTGTTTAATCTGTGTTAGTCTGTTGTCTGTGTCAAAGACACACAGAGCCACACACACACACACACACACACACACACACACATACAGTCACACACACACACACACACACACACACACACATACAGTCACACACACACACACACACACACACACAAACACACACATACAGTCACACACACACAGTCTGCAAAGTAAAAACTTCGTCTTTAAATCATCAAGTTGTCAGCATCAAAGCAAAACCGCCTCCTTTTGAATTTTATCCTTAAACTGAATGAACAGATGGATCATCAACAGAACTGCATGTAGTTACAGACACGTTTCTGAAAGGCACATGATTCGTAAAGTGAAACCTTTTCTGCCACATCTCCTCCTGGTTTTGTTTGGTTTCACTCTGTCCCACTACAATCAAAACATCCCACCATGAAATCAACCAGAGTTTGTGTGAAGGCTCTTTTTAGATCCAGTCCTGGTTGTCACCATGACAATCAGATGATTTTGTGATGGTTCAAGCTTCACAAATACATATTTAGCAGAGATCTCAAAGATGCAACAGTGATCGAAACAACAACGAATAAACGTAGAACAAATAGAAGAGTAGAACAATCTGATAACTGATTGTCACACAGGAGATGTGACGGTGTTTGAATCCACACAACTCTGCTCAAACATGCACAAAAAGTCTATTAAAGGAAGGTTGGTATCTGGCTTCTTAAGTGCTAGTTTACCCAAATGTCTGCACAAACTGAATCTGTTTCAAATGGAAACACCTGAATTTGAGTGAGGGTTGTCCAGCATTGTGTGGATTTAATCACAGGAACATTATAGTCCAGTAAAGGTCTCTGCAGAACAGAACTGAGTGTCTTCGTGTCATTACTACCTTCTGATTGGTTGGTAGGGTTTCAGTGGCTCTGAACTGGTAAAGTGACCCACTGCAGCAGTAGACTCCATCATAATTGTTGTACTGAGTCTGCAGGTATGTTTACACAGGTAAAAATGACAGGTTCACCATCAAGAGAAACTGCTGTGTCTGATCTTACCAGCATGTGCAGAATGCTGAGGGTTAAGATCAGGTTTTAAGAAGCAGACACAGCTGGTACTGCAGCACTAACACTAGTCATTTTTGAGGGTCAGGATGAAGATTTATTTCAGGAAGTCAGTCACGAAACAAGGTTTGGGGGACAAGATCAGGATATCTTTTTAGGGTTTCAGTAGTTCTGTAGTGAAAAAATAATTTATCATCCATCAAGAAATCTACGTGGGTCTCAGACACTGTCAGACAATCTGAAGAGCACTTGAAAGCAGACTAACACCTTTAATATCTACATATGTTTGACAGTCTTGCAAAACATCTTATTCTTTTTGGAGTCTACTGCTGGCTTGGCGGTCTGGGCGGGCGAATCTGGGATTTCTCTCATTCAAATTTGAGGAAACTCCCTGTGTTTGTCGTTCTGCAGAGAGTTCAGTCAGTATCTGTAGTGAACACAAAGCTGAGCTTTTCTAAAGAGACATAACTCTTCTTCTCTGACAGCGGCTGGTGACTCTAACTCAGCAGCATCTGACAGACCCTCTGCCTCATCAGATGGAGGGACTGTCATTACTACTGCTACCGCTACCACTACATCTATTACAGCAACTACTGACAGTTCTGCTACAACAACTGCCGAGACAACTAATGCTGATAGCGCTACTTCTACAGCTACTACTGACCTTACGACTAATACCGACAGCACTACAGCTAAATTTATGTACACAGTGACCTCTGATGCCATTTCTACAAGCACAACAAGTCCTCTTACTGTTACAGATACAGTCAATACTTCTACTACCACTGACACATTGAGTATTAATATTGCAAAAACAACTCCTAGCAGTGACAGTACATCTGTATTTGACACTGAGAGTTATCTTATTATCAGCACTACCATGACTGATACTAGCCTTACAACATACTTAATTAGTACTAGTGATATCGGTGACTTACCCAAAGCTGGTTTAGACTCTACTACTGAAACAGTTTTTTCCACTGTCAGTAGTACTGTTAGTACCTTGGGTTCTGATCCATTTCCAGAATTTAGCAGTACAGCAAGACCAGCAGCAGACACAGTTCCATTCAGCAACCCAACTCAGCAGAATGGAGACACCCTATTCAAACCAGCTTCCACAGTACCAGACATCAGCGCTCCCAGTACCACAATTATTACGAGTTTCACGAATACCAACAGCCTCACTATCCCAGGCCGCAGTGCTGAGTCTGAGGTGTCTATTTCTGACTCGGTGACTTTGCCATCTGAGTCCACCTCCTTACCAGACAGCAAAGACTCCATCTTCTCTGGGAATGGTTCCACCACTCCAATGAGCAGTACTACACCATCTGCTGATGGTACTTCGACATCAACTCAGGCACCAACAGCAGCAACAATCCCAGAAATAACCCCGGCTAGTGACTGGGCTCCATCTGAAGACACCCCATCTGCTGGATCAGCCACAGTCAATCAGGCTGGAGATTCTACATTTACAGCAGGGATTGACGCAACTTCTCCTGATGTTTCTCTAGACACTCCAATTAATGTACCACGTCCTGATGTACCTCCTCCAGATGCACCACTTCCTGATGCACCTCTACCAGATTTACCTCTTCCCGATGTACCACTGGAAGTGCCACGTCCTACTTCAGCTCCTCTTGATGTACCTTCCCCTGATGTACTTCCTCCAAATACACTTCCCCCTGATGTATCTCTTCCAGCTGTACGTCCTCCTGATATACCTTCTCCTGATGTACCTCCTTCAGATGTACGTCCTCGAGAGGTACCTCCTCCAGATGTACCTGAAGCACCCTCTTCTTGGACTCCAGACTCTGTGATAGATGTACCTTCTCCTGATAGAGTACCTCCTGCAGTATCTCCTCCTGACATCACTGTAGGGTTCTTGTTGCCTTCTTCTGAAGGTGGAAATGATTCTGTACCAGACACAACCTCCACCACCTTAGATAAGTCTGACCCTGCTGCTAATTTGGCCCCTGTGGACTTCACCTTCCCTTTTCCGGATGATCTGAATTCAGTTGAACCCAGAACAGATTTGGTGCCAGATTCTGCAATAGTACCTGATGTTACACCTGTGAATATTCCAGAAGATTTCCGTGAATCTGTTGGTATTCCTGGATCAAACTTAGTGGATCCTGAAATTGATTCTGTCTCAGCAGGGTTAGATACAGAGGAGACAGGAAATGGTGGATTGGAATCAACTTTACCAAATTTCCTTGCACCAGAAAGTGCAAACCCTGGTCTAGATCCTAGAACAGATTCTTCTCAAGTGGTAGAAGATCCAGGAATTGATTCTTCAGCAACTCAGTTTGAAGAAAAGTCACCCGGACAGGATTCGGCTGCTGGCGGGCAAGCAGAGAAGTTAGAGTTGGATGGAGAAGGAGACTCTAAACAAGAGAAGACAGGAGAGCAAAGAGAAGATAAAGGTACTAAGTAAGACTCAGACAGGTCAGGTTATAACAGTGTGTAATTACGAGAAATTGCTGCACATTTTTTGGGATTTGGATTGAGTCTGGTCTCTGAATACAGAGCATGTAACTGACTAAAAAAAAATCTTGGCTAGAGGTGCAGCTTATGTGTTGATTTCAAAGCTTTCACTCATATGTTGCGACCCTCCTCAGCAGAGAGATTTTGCTCAGTTGTCATGGATGAGTAAGCAGGTTATGCAAACTGAGCAGGTGTAGCCGAGAGTTCACCACAAAATATTTTAACAAGTAAGTGATGATCCCTCTGACAGATTACTGAGGTTAAGCCAATAACAAGCCTGTTCAAATTTATAGCCGAAAATCTGCAGTGTGCTGACAGACTGTAAATGTAGAGCTTCTCTGAACTGCAGCTTCGTGTTTATCCATCACACTGCATGCAAATTAACACTGTAATTCATGCAAATTGTCATTTCTTACATTTTTGTTACACCAAACAGTCACTGGTGCCAACGAAGAAACAAAAAAGGAAACTAAAAAGGAAAGCAAAGAAGAAGGAGGGGAGGAGAAAGATGACAAAGGCTACGAGAAAAAAGGTACCACATGTCTGAACAACCGAGGAACAGCAACCTCCTGGCTTACTTCACAACCGTAGGGAGAGTAGTGCAGTTTCAGCAGCAGGAGACAACCTTGAAAATTAGATGAAACATCTCAAGGGGTTTGTGCTGAAACGATAAATTTGATTAGAATCAATAGTAGTAATTAGATATTAGATATTAGATCAAATGGCCCACACTTGAGCAGTGCAGTTAAACCGAGTAGTTCAGTATCAGTGCTGAACTCTGATGACTTGCTGCTTCCTTCCTGTCGCCTGTTTTGTGTCCAAAGCGACCCAGAAGCTTCTGATTCCAGGAGGACCAAAGTTCAGTCAGCTGTCCAAAATCGCCTACGTGTCTTTCCAGGGTAAGACCATCTCTGACCACCTGCTTCTGTCACCTTCACCGGCCCCTTCTGCACACATGACTCCTCCCCCTTTCTAAATGGTTCCCCTCAAATAAACCGGCGGTGTGTTCGGACATTGTTCTTTTTAAGCCATTTTACTCTTTTTGCAAACATTCAACAGGTGTGACAGTCGAAGTTTGTAAACAGGAAGCTGTACTTTTCCCCGGCAAATCAGATCACTGAGGTGGCCAGGTCACTGCCAGGGTCGAGGTCGCCAGCAAGAAATATCGAAGACGCGAAAAGCATCCAAACATACAAACAAAAACCTTTGTAATAATGTAATCACAGTTTAAGGATCAACATGTCAGACTGCGTTATGATTGGCTGAAAATCACAGAACTGGCCCTCTGCCTGCTGCCATCGTCATCATTAGTGTTCATGTTTGTCTTAACTGTCTCACCTGTCTGTATGTTTGAGTTTAACCGTGCTGTGATGAAACTGTACGTGGGTCTGTTTATGTCAACAACAACAAAGTCATTTCAGCGTGCCTTTTTGAGATGGAGTGAATGCATGAAACATGAGCTTTAAACGAGAAAGAAAACCATCAAATGTGAGCGACGGTAATGGAGAAAACCATAAAAAAGTAAAAGAACCCAAAAGAGAGTACTTATATTACTTCAGATACTTTCAGTTGCATTGTGATATTGATTTCTGTAAGTATATAACTGTTACTTCAGCTACATTAAAATGAATTGGTTCTCTTGCATTTTGTGAGGAAAAGCTCATTTACTTGATGTCCCTCAGTTTCAGTCCCAGTGGGTCCGTCCTGTTTCCTCTCATGATGGAGGAGAACCAACTTATTTTAATGTAGCTGAAGTAATAGCAACATGCTAAACTTTACAGCACTGTTACTTTATGTTACTATGAGTCTTTTAGTTCTTTAGCAAAGTTACGAACCATTAAAAAGAAAACCGGTTGCAGAGTTTCGTACGGAGCTCCCGGTCTCAGAGTTTGATGTGCTGTTTGTGTTTGTCAGCCTTGTGTGTGTCTGTTTCTGCCAGATTGTGAGTGTAACGGTCACTCCAACCGCTGCAGCTACATCGACTTCATCAACGTGGTCACATGTGTGAGCTGCAAACACAACACACGAGGACAAAACTGTCAGTACTGTCGCCTCGGTTACTATAGAAACGCGTCACTGGCCCTGGAGGATGAGAACATCTGTATCGGTCAGTAACAACCACACATACTGACACACACATTCAAACTCTTGGAACTTTAAATGAGGGTCACAAAGTTTCATCAGGGTCAAACATCTCCGGCAGGGAATGATGTACTGTGCTGCCATCTGGTGGAGAAACTCTCACATTGTCATAGCACAAGGATAGACAAAAAATGAAAAATATTAAGACAAAAAAATTGTAAAAAAAAACTAAAAATAATGATGATGGAGATGAAGACGAAGATGTCTGTTTCTCCTTAGAGTGCAACTGTGACGTAGAGCGCAGTGTTTCTCCTCACTGTTCGGACTCTGGTCTCTGCCAGTGTAAACCTGGAGCCTCAGGGAGGCGCTGTGACTCCTGTCTACCTGGATACACCTGGAGAGGAGGTGGAGTTGGCTGCACAGGTGCTCAGTACACATGAGATCATCTGTTTGTTACTGATACAGAACCATTCTCCATGTTACCAGTCAAATTATGAATAATCAATAATCAATCACTCTCCTCTCTCAGTGAACGTGTGTGACGATGAGCGTTTGATTTGTCAGAACGGAGGAACCTGCGTCGACTTCCAGCGCTGTGTTTGTCCGGACAGCTTCACAGGTAAACACGCCCCTGGATCAGGTCAGAACTCAGGCGTTGTGTGTGTGTGTGTGGGCGTGTGATGTCATAGCTAAGATGTCTGATGATGTCACGTGTGCAGGTGTGTTCTGTCAGAACACCGTCTGTCTGAAGAAGAGTGGTTGCCTTGACAACACTGAAGGCTCCTCCTCCTCCCCTCTGACCGCGCACCTTTACCTGCTGACCCTCGGTCTGATCTCCTCCACTTTCTGCTGACGACTCCCACTGAGCCGAGGCCGCTGGGAACATCTCAGAGGAGCTACACCTGTTTCCTGTTCAAACGGGATGTGACATCATACTGGCTACACCTGGGAGGATCAGCACGCGAGGGTTTGCGTTTCCGTTCGAGGCAGACGACCGTTGGATCACTGCAGCATCAGTTTGAAAAGGTGTCTGCCATCTTGTGTCATGTGACCTGCTGACATCATCGCTCAAAGTTTGACTGTTATGATCCGTCTGCTGCTCAGAGACACTCCGACACGAGAGGACTCCACCTCATGTTGTGAATCACAGCAGTGACAGACGGTAAAATCAAATGAAGAGAAAACAAATCATCATCCTGCGACCAAAACAGCGTCGATGTTACAGAACTGAGACGGAAAAACCTTCAACTTTATTTGAGACTCAAAACCAAGAACTAGAAATTACGGGTCACAAATGTTTGGTGATTCTCATCAACATCTGAGATCTTTTGCTCCCATTCAAAGTTTGTCAGGATTTTAAAACCCACAGCCACTTTAAAAGTTTCCAGGAAACACAAACACCAGATTTTATGACATTTAAAGCTGAAAATAAGATCAAGGCAGTTATTTAAGAAAATGAAGGGCTGCTGCTCGTCATGTTTATTGATTGAAAAAGGCTGTTTACTGACAGTCAGTGTTCTGGTCATGATTATTCTGTGATGTGTAATAACAGATAATCAGATCTGTAGCTTCACTCCAACCAACAGACTGGATTGTTGCTCCTCATCCTCTCTGAAGCTGTCTGATTGGCTGAACTGACTGTCGATTTTCAGCCACATGAGGATGTTTGAGAGCTGCGTTCCGATTGGTTGGAACTCAAACAAAAGAAGTTACCATGGAGACCGACTGTTGTTCATGTGTTTGACTGTTTGAGTGAAAACTTCAAGTTGGAAATAAAAATGTAAAAAGAAGAGAGGCCTGATTCCTCACACACACACACACACACACACACACACACACACACACACACTCACACAAACACACACACACACACACACACACACACACACACA
>JAPZDZ010000022.1:27399102-27409132 GCA_029783805.1 Acanthurus tennentii | reverse complement strand
CCTGCTGACACATGTACTCCTGCAGACACAGGTACGCCTGCAGACACAGGTACGCCTGAAGACACCACATACTCTGGTTGTTTTTAGCTATACAGCCATTTTGAACGATGACCGAGTCTGTGAGGCGTCATGAAGTCAAGAAACTAATGAAGTGTGTGTGTGTGTGTGTGTGTGTGTGTGTGTGTGTGTGTGTAGGTAGACGCAGACAGACATGAGGAGAAAGTATTTGCTGATCTGAGTTCAGTCATCAGGGAGAAATTTTTTCTGAAGAATTCAGGTATTGATTAATTTTCTATTGATGTGATTTATCTGTTTTGCTGATGTTAAGTTTGATGTGTTCTAGTTACAGATCTTTATTGATGAGACAACACAGACACTGATCGATTGATCTGTTTTTGCGTCTCCAGGTCCTAATGCTCCACAGTGCAGCAGTGCCGTAAAATGTTTCAACAAAAATGAACTTTATCACAGAGCGATCAGCGATCAGTGCAAACTCTGAGTGGGCTGTTAGCAGAGTTCTGGCTGGATACAAATCAAGGATTGTTGCTCAGTCTGTGTATTTAGTTAGTTAGTTAGTTATAAACTGTCCTTGCCTGTGTGTTACCAGCTGTGTTACCTGTAAACCATTATGTGAGATATCACAATGTGTGTTTGGATCTTGTGAGATTTTGCAGATTTTTCTGTTCATGCTCTGCTGTGGTCTGAAAGTTGCTTTACAGCTCAGGATATTTGTTAAAGTTTGGTGTTCAACTGTCCAACTAACATTGTTCAAATGCATTTCCTGTTTTAGTGGCTCTGCATTAAGGTGTCAGTTAGATAAATGTAACGTCATGTAAAGAGTAAAGTCACAATGTGAGAATGAGGCTTTGAAAAGAAAAACAAAGATAAAGTCAAAACGTTGTTACTCTGATGTTGAGGTTTGACATGATCATAAAACATGTTTCTTTCATTTCATCAAGTTTCATCTATTCACTGTGATTTGAAAGGAGCCTCGCTGGTTGAGCCGTCTGATGTCACAGGACCGGAGCAGCAACATATCTTCATCCAGGTGTTCAGACTTTTCTTAACAGATTTGCAGTAAATTTCATCCACCTGCTATGAGAAGTGCATAAAAGTCTGAAACATATAATTTTCTGTTGCCAGTAGGTGGCGCTCTAATTGTGACATATTATTGACATGTTGTACTGGACAATGTACATTGAAGTTCTAAGCATTTTTTGTTTCATTTTTTGTGTTAAGGTGAAATATTCAAAATGGCCGCGACGCCACGGCCACACTGTTGATCACAAACAAAAGCTTTTGATAACTTTTCATCACAAAGTTCTGAAAAGTGTATGAAATTTCCAGTTGATCTAAAAAATCTGTTAGAGTTCATTAAATTACAACATGTGTAAACTCCAAAAAAATTGTGCAAAAAATATAAAAAGCGAATTCAATAAACTAATAAAGACCTTAAAGCCTCAGTTCACCGGTCTGAGTTTGAGCTTTTCAAACTGGTTTTTGTCCTCAGGTCAAACACTCCACAGACTCTGAGCAGAGCATTATGGGTAACCACTGGCCTTATCACAGCAGGGAATGTTAATGTAACCATGTGTGACAACTCAGACGACTGAAATAGACTGAAGGGAGACGAAGATCCAACGAGAGAGAGAAAGCAGCACAGTATGAAAGCTTCTCATCCTCTTTATCTTATCGTTTGTTTGAGGGTTTCTATTTCAGTTTTCTTCCATCTTTGGTCGCCTGCTCTCTCTTTCTCTCTCTCTCCTCTTTTTCATTCTCCTCAAGCTAACTCGTCCCACCTCATGCTGGTATAAAAGGCCCGACACGTCCGTCTCCGTCCATCCATTTTGCAGCATGGCACCAAAGAAGGTGGAACCTAAAAAGACAGAAGTGAAGAAGGTGGAGGCAAAGAAAGAGGAGCCTCCTCCACCTCCCAAGCCTGTGGAGCCAGAGCCCAAACCTCCCGAGGTGGACCTGAAGAGCATCGTGGTGGAGTTCACCCCAGACCAGATTGAAGAGTTCAGAGATGCCTTCACGCTGTTTGACGAGACGCCAACAGGTGAGATGAAGATCACCTTCGCTCAGTGTGGAGACGTCATGCGAGCACTTGGCCATAACCCCACCAACGATGAGGTGCTGAAGCTGCTGGGAAGGCCAAAGGCGGAGGAGCTGCATGTCAAGCTGCTGGACTTCGACACCTTCCTGCCGATGCTGCAGCACGTGGCGCGCTCCAAAGAGCAGGGCACCTTTGAGGACTTTGTGGAGGGTCTGAGGGTCTTCGACAAAGAGGGCAACGGCACAGTGATGGGGGCCGAGCTACGCCATGTCCTCTCCACACTGGGAGAGAAGATGACGGAGGACGAGGTGGACCGGCTGATGGTTGGACAGGAGGACGCCAATGGACACATCAACTACACTGAGTTCGTCAAACACATCCTGGCTGGGTAGAAAATGGCTTCTTCTGATGAACTTAGGTTCTTTCTGTTACTGTCATGTTCAATGTGTTACCACTCTTTCTGTCTCAATAAAAAAACATGTTCAGTCGTTCTCAGTTTTTTTTAACCCCTTTTCTTATGTGGAGACAATTTTACGCTGCTTGGTGGAAAGTCAAAGAGCTGATTAAATTCATGATGCTTCCTCATCTGCTGGAGGTGTGTTTGTCAGAAAACAGGCTGCAGGCATTTGAGTCTTTGCTAATTTCTCAAGAGGATCGTGAAAATAACAAGAAACATGTTCATTGGTTACTTACTAAGGTTTATTTTGTGCTACTGTCACTTTTTCCTCTGAAGAGAAGGTGTGAACAAGTCAGATGAAAGAAATCAACCAAGTAATTCTTGTGTCAACAACAGCCTGATTCTTGGAAACAAAAATGAAGGAAAAGGCTTTTATTTAAAGATGAGCACAGTATCCGATTAATGAAGCACATGGATCTCATGTTGTTTGAAGACTTGAATTTAAACATCAAAATCATTTGATCGTGGCAGCAGGACACTCATTAAACCAGCACAGTTTATTTCTGTCTCAAGTAATAAATGAAAAATTTAAAGGTGCCCTGTTAAACTTACTTTACTTAACTCACTCATTCAGTTTCTGCCAAATGGACTGTTGCTTGGCTCTCCGACAGATAAAATCAGATTTTCACTGCATTTTTATTCTAAATGCTTTGTTTACATTTGGTGCAACATTTGACAGAGTTGGATCATCTTCCATCCTTTTAGGGTTGGAATGACTCATAAATTGCTCCTGCAGCAAAGCACAAATAGCACATTAATGTCAAATACACATTTGTGGGATCAGAATCCTTCTCTTTTTTTGTCTTCCTGCATCTCCTGCAACCTGACTGACGGCTGTGAGCATCCAAAACTACTGATTCAGTGTGAAAAGCAAAGCAGTCATGTCGGCTCGTCTCCTGTCGTAAATGTAAACAGGCTCAAGTGACAGTTTGACCTGTGGAAACCTGAACATTCAGCCGTAACTCATGAACACAAACTTCATGAAGGAGGTGGAGAACTGACTGATTCCTTCTGCAGCTACCAGAGAAAAACATCATGTCCCCGAGTCATTTTGTGTCTCATGAGTAAAAAAAACACCAGCAGCTGTAAACTTTCATCATTTTCATTTGCCAGCCGTTACATTTTGTAGGTATCCAACCCTTTTTAAACACAACATAAATGTTCACAATGTTGTTGTTTCATCAACACAATGTTTTTGACAGTGACAGACTTAAAAGAATAAAACTTGTATTCATTAATTCAACAATCAATGAACATTGTTTCTGCTCTGCTCAGCACTGGTAGGTTCAAGCGTCTCCATGACTTTGTCTGCTCTTCCTAAATTTATCAAATACTTGGAATATTTAGAGTTTCCGTGCTGCTCAACATTCAGGTCACTGAGAGCGAACAAACAGTGAAAAAATGAAAACCACTTTAAAGAAGCAAAGCGTCAGATCTCACCTATTTGCTCACATCACCTGCTGATTTTCAGTTTCCCTGTGGAAGGAAACTGAGGCTGCTGCAAATAAAGACAAGGAGAAGCAACAGAAGCACAAAGTCCAACAACACCATCATTTATTCAGAACAGTTTCCATCAGATTGATCACACTGACTCTTTACTCAACGATCAGCAGCCAAACAATCTTTTGCTACAGAATCAAGCCTTTCCTCCAATAATACACAAATACTCCACTAACTTTAGTTACAAGTGGCACTAACACTCTCTGAAAAAAGTTAATCAATTAGGAAATCAATAATAGAAAAAACACTGTTACTTCCTCAAAAAAATACAAGTCCGGATGTTTAGACAGATGTTTAGTTTGCTGGCTCTTCTAAGAATTTTACTGTGTAAAATCCAAACCGGGTGAAATTAGCAAGTTAAAAGCCTCCTTTTCAAACCTGACGGTATTCAGCCACGTCAGCACCTTTGTAAGGCTGCACTTGAGCTAATGCTAATACCACCATGCCAACATGTTTGGCAGGTATTCTGTTTACATAGCATGTTAGCATGCTAACATTGGCTGAGGCTGATGGGAATTTCTTTAGTTGTGTAGGAAATGGGTCATGAACCAAAGTATTGGACATTTTCACATGTCGACCTGATGGTGGCACTAGATAAAAAGTCAGAGGATCACTGAAGCTATTTCAGGTCGTCCTGAGAGGAACATGAATGTCTGCACACTTTCCTCACAATCCAGCAGTGCTGCGGTTTCTCTAACAGCACAAACATGAACCTCTCGAGGCGTCTGAGGGAAAGTCACAAGCAGGTTCAACATGTGGGAACCAGGGAAGTTGGTGCCACATTTTTCCACAATCAGAGGTTGAGATATTTCAGTCTAGACTAAAGCTGTGGATCCTCATGGTTGTCTGTGGCGCCACACTGCTAGCATGCTAGCATGCTAAAACACTGGCTGTTAAACTCACAGTCACAACTTAAACCCTTTTAGTTTCAAAGATCTAAGACATTTCATGTAACGTGTGAGGGAGTCATGTTTTATTCCACATGAAGCTTCTCACACTAAAACACAGGATGACAAGTTAAAACATCAAGCCCCTAAAGGATCTGAAACAACTGTGTTTGAATAAAATCCAAGTAAACCTTTGAATCTATGGTATAACATTATTTTTTCTCAAGTAAGTAATTAAAAAATATCAAAGTGATTCATGTATCTGTAAGACATAACGTGGTTTCTAAATCGAATGATCAGAGAAGGATTTTCTGACTCTGAGCCAGAAAACACTTAACACAACATTTCCCATAAGGACACTGGAAAGTCTCTTTTAATTTGTTGAAATTTCTCTGACTTGATGATCAGAGCTGGTTATCAGCCAATCAGAGACTCTGACCTCAGAGCCTCTGATTGGCTGATCATCAATTTGTCCTCTGGCTGAACTTTCCTCTGTCTCCTTCTCACCTGTGTTTGAGCAACAGGTAAAGCCCTAACTCTGTTTTAATTGGCTGACTCTGTTGCTGTCTGTGTATTTTGATTGGCCAGCTGAGCATAGAGGCGGGACCTCAAAAAACGTGGGTAACTGTCGGCCTCCATGAGACCAAAAATCTGATCCTGAGCCAGCTGGAAGGAAGAGGGATCAACACCAAGACGCAGACTCTGATTGGTCGATTCTCTGACAGATGAGTCCACATTGACCTGGAAACAGAGAACGATGGCATCAAACAACCAATCACTGGATATGTCAGAGGACAGATGAGCAGACAGACAATCAGGTACCTGTCTTGCTGCATTGGTAGAAATGAACTCGTTGTAGATTTTCTCAGCTCTGGCAGCCATCTTGCTGGGAACGCGCGTCCTCTTGAATCTCTCCACAGCCAACCAGAAGTCCAAGTTCTCCTCACTGAACTCTGACCTCAGAAAGTGACGAAACACTGCCAGACCATCTGACCAAAGAAAAGAGGGGGAGAAGACTCTTCAGCAAATAGAGACTTTCATCATGTTGGCTTGTAACCTCCCCTGTTTGAGGTTGATCAGAGAAGCAGGAAGTGTTGTATCTTACACTGATTAGTCAGCAAAGCCTCCAGACTCTCAGCCCACCTCAGCACCTCCCTTGTAGACGGCCTGTTAAGCAAAATAAAGCAGACCTTAAAGACACCAGAACCAGCAGGAACCAAAATGGAACCAGTGAGATCGAGCTGCACTCTTTCACAGTGTCTGTTGTTGCAACCAGCTGAAACCATGAGGAACCTGTTTGAACCACAAGGACGCTGTTGGAATATACAATATAAATATAATACAACAAATCGCAACGGGAAGTGCGTGAAGCCACGGGTTTCAGACAAAAACACCAGGTATGCCTGGACTGAGATAAAACATTTAAACATAAACATCATTTTGGATTCAGTGAAATATCATCAAACTGCAAAAACAAGTTCAATGAAGACTTTGACATGATAAGAGCTATTTTAACTGTTCTGCTTCTGCAGTGGTTTAATGATACCTGACTGGAGAACTGGTGCCCCCTACTGCTTATTTGATGTACCTACTCATTTTCCAATAACAGCAGTGGATGGAAATGCATATAGATTCACATTTTCTTTCGCTCATTTTAAAAAATAGGTTGAATTTGCGTAACGTAACCAGAGAAGATCGTCGCCACACAGCAGAAGGTTTTGTGTTTTAGTTCGTACCTGTTGTTTCTCAGAGCTTTTTCCAAACTGTTACCATGGACACAGGTCGGGTTCTTCCAGCGTCGTAGAAACGGCAGGCGGCTCCGAACATCAGCGGCACTGAGAAGGACAAAGACGACAGGAAGGACAAACAAAAACACAAGCTGATGGGCTGAGCAACAAATAACAGAAAGAAACCATCAACCCTTTGAAAATATCAGCAAGAAATAAAGTACTGTAAGTAACAGCTGTGTGTGTGTGTGTGTGTGTGTGTGTGTCTGTGTGTCACTGTGTGTGTGTGTGTGTCTGTGTGTGTGTGTCTGTGTGTCACTGTGTGTGTGTGTGTGTGTGTGTGTGTGTGTGTGTGTGTGTCTGTGTGTGTGTGTCTGTGTGTCACTGTGTGTGTGTGTGTGTGTGTGTGTGTGTGTACTCACAGACTCTTGGTTTTCTGCTTCAGCTGAAGGTTTCTGAACTCGACATCCTGCAGCAACAAAACAAGCTTCTGTTAGATCCACTGCGCTCGTGTCTGCCTCTCTGACTGATTGGATTCTTGTTTCTGATTGGTTATCATGTTCTCAACCTCGTCCAAGCAGATCTACAAGCCTGCCAGCTGACAGCGTGTTGGACAGGAACACTTTTCAGTGCTGGAAACCAGAAAAGGCTCTAACATGAGAATCCAGAGTGATGCTGACCTGAGAAGAGACCTACAGGGAGTTCATGTCACTGCCAACTACATCGTTCTGCAGGCAGAACGAAGCTCTGCCGGTCCCTTTGGACTCTAGTGGTCTCTGCAAGAGTCTGACAGTTTGTCGGGTTCCACTGGACTTCTACTCTACTTCTACTTCTGCTCTACTAGTTCTGTTTGCTCAGTTGTTCGACTCTTCTATTCTCCACTCCTATTCTCTTCTGGACTCTGCTGCTCACCACTGGATTCACTGAGGCTTTGCTGCTCCCTGCTGGTCTCTAAAGGACCTTGTGGATCTGGACTTAACTGGACTTGGACTTGTATTCATTCTCCACTGGTCTGTGCTGCTTTCGTCTTGTATGTTCTGTTCTTTACCTTGGTGCCGTTAAAGAGCAGGAGCATGTGATGCAGAGACCCCCCCTCTCTGGTCAGCTGTTTCCTCAGAGTGTGGATGGAGGGGGACCGAGGGAGTGGGTCGAGGTCAAAGGTCGAGGGGCGGGTGAGTCGATGGATGGTACTGTCAGATAGGAAGCGGGGTGATCGAGGTTCCTGCAGTAGAGAACCCTCAGACAGCGAGCGACGCAGAACTGAATGACAAACAGAGAAAAACCTCAGAAACCTTGATCCTTCTGATGCAAACACACGTTTCAGGGCGTCAGCCGGTTTGACCTGGTTTCACCTGGTTTCACCCGGTTTCACCCGGTTTCACCCAGTTTCACCTCCAAACTGAAGTCTGATTTACACATCTGAGTGGATCTACAAAGAACTGATGCTGCTGTTTGCTGTGTCGCCTGCAGTTACACCATCCAAACAGCAGGTGATCTCAGGTATTTCATGCCAAGCGATGTGATTTTAGAGCGAAGGACTCAGTTTTTGAACTTTGAGGCTGAATTTTTGTGCTTAAGCAGCTGCTAAGACACCTGGAGAAGGTAAGAGGCCACGTCAGGCTGCTGTGAAGATTTGACGTACAAGAATAAATCTGGTTCGACCAACATTTCGGCCAACATCGTCTTTCAGTTTATTCTTTGAAACTCAGTCGAACTAATCAAACAGAAGAGTCAGAAGTTTCAAGTTTGACTCTGAAACTTCTGCCTTCAAGTTCACTTCCAGTTCGACCTTCGTTTCAGCTCCTTTCAGAAATCAACTTTTCAACTCTTTAATCTTATTTGTGGGTCTGAAAACATTGAAAACTCAAAGTGTCGTTCACACTTCAGATGCATTCAGGTCTCAGATTTTCACTCTCAGCACTTCATCCAACATCTCAAACACTCGACCTGCGTTCAGAAACCGGACGCCACAGCAGCCAAACTGACCTTTAGGTCTGCAGGTGGAGGTGAACTCCTCAGGTCCTCCTCCCTGCTCCTCCTCTTCATCGCTCTCCTCCCCTTCCTCCCCCTTCATATTGAAGGGGTGGGGGCTGAGCTGGAGGCCCCTCCCCCCAACACCTCCCACATTCTCTGATGTTTCTGAAGCGCTCTCTCCCTCCCCCTGCTGCCGCTCCTCCGCCACTTCATCCTGCCTCTTCCTCCTCATGTCCTCCTCCTCTTCCTCCACTCCTCCTCTCTGCTTCCAGACTGGACTCTTCTGGGTGGAGGAGAAGGGAGGAGGCGAAGCAAGGAGCTGAGATGAGGTGGTGAAGGTCTTGGAATGAGGGAAAGGGACGGTGTTTGGAGAGAGAGGGGAAAAGGGCAGACGAGGATTCAAAGAGGAGAAAGGAAGGCTGGAGGAGTAAGGAGAGGGAGGTCTGAGGGAGTCACAGAGAGGGGCATAGGGGGAGGAGGGTCGCGGGGGGTGAGGATCCGAGGAGGAGGAAGGGGAGGAGGGACGATAGAGAAGGTCAGACTGATGAAGAGACAAGAAGCTGAAATCTGAGGGGAAGTCTGAGAGCTACGGATAAGAAAAGAGAGGAGAACACAGGAGAACACAGGAGAGGAGGTGAAGAGGAGAACACAGGAGAATACAGGAGAGGAGGTGAAGAGGAGAACAGAGGAGAGGAGGTGAAGAGGAGAACAGAGGAGAACAGAGGAGAGGAGGTGAAGAGGAGAACAGAGGAGAACAGAGGAGAGGAGGTGAAGAGGAGAACACAGGAGAACACAG
Organism: Acanthurus tennentii; assembly: GCA_029783805.1. NCBI lineage: Eukaryota > Metazoa > Chordata > Actinopteri > Acanthuriformes > Acanthuridae > Acanthurus > Acanthurus tennentii. Next base: position 27,399,735 of record JAPZDZ010000022.1, on the reverse strand, counting down.
GAGAGGAGGTGAAGAGGAGGTGAAGAGAAGAACACAGGAGAACAGAGAAGAACACAGGAGAGGAGGTGAAGAGGAGGTGAAGAGGAGAACAGAGGAGAGGAGGTGAAGAAGAGAACACAGGGTTCAGTGAAACACTGGGTTCTTGGTTGCACTTCAGCTCATGTTCCCTGGTGTTCCTACCTGGACACCTGAAGCTGGAGCTGATTGGTTCTGACATTCTGGATCAAAGCTTTGATTCGGTTCTAATCATGTTCATGTTCTGCTTGTTTCAGTGGGTCTTCACAGTCACTGTCTGTCTGTCTGATTGCCTGTCTGTCTGCCTGCCTGTCTGCCTGTCTGCCTGTCTGTCTGCCTGCCTGTCTGCCTGTCTGCCTGTCTGTCTGCCCGTCTCTCTGCCTGTCTCTCTGCCTGCCTGTCTGTCTGTCTGCCTGTCTGTCTGTCTGTCTGTCTGTTTGTCTGTCTGTCTGTCTGCCTGCCTGTCTGCCTGTCTGTCTGTCTGTTTGTCTGTCTGTCTGACTGCGTGTCTGTCTGTCTGCCTGTCTGTCTGCCTGCCTGTCTGCCTGCCTGCCTGTCTGTCTCTCTGTTTGTCTGTCTGTCTGCCTGTCTGTCTCTCTGTTTGTCTGTCTGTCTGTC
>JAPZDZ010000022.1:27170442-27180471 GCA_029783805.1 Acanthurus tennentii | reverse complement strand
GTGTGTGTGTGTGTGTGTGTGTGTGTGTGTGTGTGTGTGTGTGTGTGTGTGTGTGTGTGTGTGTGTGTGTGTGTACCGGCCAGTCTGGAGTTGACCCGGTTGTGTTGGTTCCACAGCCAGAGGATCTGCTCCTCTCTGGTCTTCACCTGCTCCATCGTGGCGGCGGCGGCCTGTTCGAAGTGGCGGCCGCACTGCTCGCAGCCAAAGAACGTCCCGATGTACCGACGCATCACCTGCAGCACCGGAGCCGCCGTGCCCTCCAGACCTGCACAACACACAGACAGACAGGAGACGGGTCAGAGACGGGCGACGGGTCAAGGTTCTTGGTCTCAACCGGTCGTTTCAGATCTTCTCATTGTGAGCTGACGTTCGTTCGGTGGATTTCGGTCCCACTGAAGGTCGAACAGGTGGGGAACAGGAAGTGCCGGGGGGCGGGGCCTTCCTGCTGCGTGTGTCTGAGCTCTCAGTCTGATCTGACCAGCAGGAACCCAGGAGAAACCTCTTTGACTGTTTCTGTGTTTCTCCTCAGAACTTTGAGTCCATCAGCAGTTTTCAGGAGCATCTGGTTCAGACTCGGCTGCGCCAGCAGAAACTCTGAGCTCTTTGGCTGGATGAGCATCCCACATGACATCACAGGGTCACCTGTGACAGGTGACCCTGTGACCCGTCCGGTTCGTCCGAACACAGACACTCTGAATCCAAGAGAGCGAGAGCTTTAGACCTGTACAACGCTGTGCTCCTCTGTTCCTTCATCTGTGGGAGGAGCATGTGACCTCCAGCGGGCGAGTTGTTCCAGGAGCAGAACCTGAACATGAACCTGGTCCAGGAAGTCCAGTTCAGGAACAGACCCGAGAGTTTAGCTCACAACACATTTACCACAGCAGGATGACTGACAGCTGCCCCCCCACTGTGGGACGGACCACAGGGAACTTGGGTGTGTGTGTGTGTGTGTGTGTGTGTGTGTATGTGTGTGTACCTGTGTTTTCCAGCGCGGTGGGCGTGGCATCATGTTGGACGGTCAGGATGTGGAACAGAGTCCAGAGGGAACATGGGTAACCTCGAAGCCCCGCCTTGCTGCCCTGGCAACCGACCCAGCGAATCTCCGCCCCCAGGAACACACCTGAGATCTGGACAGGAAACAGGAAGTCAGCTTGTGCTTGTATGTTTGTGTGTGTGTGTGTGTGTGTTTGTGTGTGTGTGTTAATATTTTACCCTCATTTTGTTGTCCACCAGGTCCAGGACGGCCTGGTAGGGGATTCGCTGCAGTGGCAGACTGAGCAGCCAATCAGAGAGAGTCTCCATCAGCTTCACCACAGAGCCTCCGCCCGGATACAACTGCACAGGTGGAGACAGAGGAGGACAGGTGTGTTTGGAACATGTGATCAGAAGGTGGAGAGCTGAGTGTCCTGCACTCAGGAGTCTGACTGGGAGAACCAGCCGGCGTCTCCACTGCATGTCATCAACAGGTGGCGCCAGAGGCTTTTCTGCAGACGTTAAACCAGCTGAGTTCACCTGTGAGTCTCACCTGAACCTGACAGAGTTTCAGCAGTCAGGAGCACATTTCCTGTTGTCAGCTACACGCATGAAAGCAGAACTCCTGACAAACACCTGAACATCTGCAGTTCTTCTGTCTGCCCCCTCATGATCTGCCTTCAGCTCTGAACCGAACAGCGGCGCTCAGTCGGATCCCAGCGTGCCGACAACAAACCGACCAGAAGAGTCAGAGTCACATTTCGAGACAGAAAAAACAACACGATTCAAACTGGTCATCAGGACGGGAACTGAAACCAGAGAAACGCGTCAGAACCAGCTGCCAAACATCTGTCTGCCCACTGAGTCAGCAACTCTTCATCAGGTCTCCTTTAATCCACAGACTTCCTGTTACAACCTGCCTACATTTCCCACAATGCAGCTGGACCTCTGACTGTTTGGTCAGAGATTCCAGTTTATTATGCAGCTAATGTAGCTCAGGCAGCTAACTGCACCTCTCAGCAGAGTCTGTGAGAAGTTCTGATGTGGAGGACACGAGCCTCAGCACACCTGTACCTGTCTGCTGTGACATCATCATCCCAGCCAGAGCCATGAACCTGCTGACATCAGAGCGTTCGCCACAGCATGATGACATCACAGAGTTCTCCACAGCATGATGACATCACAGCGTTCGCTACAGCATGATGACATCACAGCGTTCTCCACAGCATGATGACATCACAGCGTTCGCTACAGCATGATGACATCACAGCGTTCTCCACAGCATGATTCCTGTCCAACGTCACCTGCACTGAATGTTTTTTGGACATGATGACGCTTCAGTAAACTGAGTTCTTTTTTACCTTTGCAACCAAAGTGACAAAGTCCTTAAAGATCTTAAGCTCCTCCCCCTCCAAGGTGTTATGGGTAGCCAGCTCGACTCTCAGCAGGTAATGGAGGGCTGACTCCAGATCAGCTGTGTACACCTTTGACCTGCAGGAGACAGAAACAGGTTGATCAACTGACCCGATGTGCCAAGCCGAGCCGAGCCGAGCCGAGCCAAGCTGAACCCGTCTCTCTGAGTCTCTCACCTGTCGAAGTCTCTCCAGGCCTCTGTGCCCTGTTTGTCTGGCAGCGCCCCCATCTGACCTCCATTGGAACTGCCGCTGCCGTTTAACTTCAGCCTTCGCTGAACCCCAGGTAGCGTCTTCAAGAAGGAGGAGAAGAAGAAACGCAACTTCTTCTGACTGAAGAAGAAGCAGAAGAAAAGATTTTTTTGTTTTTTTTACACAATGAGAAAAAGATTCAAATAAAAATTAAAAGAGTGTGTATGTGTGTGGGTGTGCGTGTATGCATGTGTGTGTGTGTGTGTGTGTGTGTTTACTCACAATTGCAGATGTGTGTGTGTTGTGTTCGGGTGCAGCAGGTAGATTGATGGGAAAGTTGTGATCTTCAGAGCGTCCAGCAGGGGGAGATCAGAGCTCAGAGCTCTTTTTACCTCCACACCTGAGTACTGCAGCAGGTCCAGGATCACCTGTGCGCCCGCCAGCCAGCCAGACAGACAGACAGGCAGGCAGACAGACAGACAGACAGACAGACAGACAGACAGACATTTACAGTCGCTGCTCTCAAGTTTCAACTGATCTTTTTTCTTTATTCGTGTCTCACCTCTCGTCCTACGTAAGAGTCGGGCTCCTCAATGATGATGGCAGTGTAGTGATCTGACCTTTGACCTATTAGAGGGAGCAGCTGCTCAGAGCTACAGACAGACAGCCAGACAGACAGACAGCCAGACAGACATGCAGACAGACATGCAGACAGAGCGATTAAGACAGCTGACTTCCACGTTTCATCAAGTTCATGTCAGAAAAATGCAGAGACAGAAATGTGACGCCTGTTTGCTCATTTTGTGTTTAGAGCCTGCTTGAAAACTGACCATTAAGATTGACTGATTGGTTAATTGACTGATTGATTGGTTAATTGACTGACTAATTGGTTGATTGATCACTGAAATCCTGCAGACTGATGTTGTGTTGTTTCTCTGAAGCAGAGAATAGGTGTCTCTTGGATAATCTGGTACCTGAACGGTTCCAGTGGAGGACAGTGATCCGGCCGGTCCAGCTTGGTGTGGTTCTGCAGGACGTTCACCATCAGCTGTCTCATTGACTGGATCTGTCTGTCTGCACCTGGAGACACACAGACAGGTACAAGAACAGACACACTGTTAAAACTGTTGAGTGATGAAGACAGCTGAACAAAAGAGAGGAGTTTCTTTGCTGAAGCTGTGAGACAGGTAATGTGAGACAGGAAGTGTGAGAATGTTCTTACCTCTGTAGATTGTCCCTTTGTCTGACGCTGGACTGTGAGCCCGAAAATACTGAAGACAGAAGGATCAATAATGTTACCACACATGAATACACACACTGAGATATTCTGTGGTACTAATACACACTGCGACCTACTTTGAATGTCGGGTAGAACTTGATGCTGTACTCTTTGCACACATCAAAGTTTTCCTCCTGAGCGCAGTCCAACACGGCCACGCTGACGGCCTGCTGCCAGTCTGGGGGGGCAAGAGGAGGGGCATTAGTCATGCATTTTGTGTTTGTGTGTGTGTGTGTGTGTGTGTGTGTGTGTGAGAGAGAGAGTGTGTGTGTGTCTGTGTGTGTGTGAGAGAGAGTGTGTGTGTGAGTGTGGGGGGGGGAGGGGTTTCTTTGTCTGTCTGATGTCCTTTGACTCTGAGAGCATGTCCACATACAAACTCTGAGTGTGTGTGTGACAGTGTCTTTGTGTGTGTGTGTATGTGAGTGTGTGTGTGTGTGTGTGTGTGTAAGAGGGGCAGCTGGTCTCCAGTTGAATTATTCCCCAGAGAGATGGAGGCAGATGGAGGCAGATGGAGAGTAAAGACAGCAGACTGATTCCCACAGGTTCAAAGTGTGTTGAGTGTGTGTGTGTGTGTGTGTGTGTGTGTGTGTGTGTGTGTGTGTGTGTGTGTGGGACTTTTGAGAGGTTAAAACAAATGATGGAAACTTTCTGTAATGAGACTGTTTGCGTGTGTGTTTGTGAGATTAGAGCTCAGATACAAACCCAGTCTGCAAACACAGGTGAGTGTGTGTGTGTGTGTGTGTGTGTGTGTGTGTGTCACATTAATCTTTAACTTTTATTGTTTTTGCTCTAAAGATGAAATTCAGAGTCGGCAACTGCAGGTGACTCATTACACCTGATCTGCTGTTTCCTCCAATAATTCTTCCTCAGAAATAAAGTTTGTTTGCGGTGTTTGTAGTTTGTTTGCGGAGTTTGTAGTTTGAGATGTTGAACACAAACTGAATCCGACACAAAGAGTTTGTTTCACGGACTCTCGTCTCTCTGAGCCTCTCAGCCTGTGAAGCTGCAGCTCTTTTTAAAGTTTCTGTCTGATTTCAGTCCGAGCTGCTTCGCTTCCCGTTAAACTTCCAGCTTCCTGCTGAGCTCGAGTGACTGAAACATGAGCTACCTGTTAGCTTCACCCTGCTCACCTGTGACCTGAGTCATAACGGTGTTTATCAAGACTTTGTTTCATATTCTCAGCTTCATTTCATCCCCATAACCAGAGTCACAATGCGTCTGTAGGTTAGAAGTGAACAAATCCACCCGTTTGTTACTAACATGAAGATTATGTTACGAACGCACAGCTACCGTTAGCCGGAAGTTGCTCCATTAATAATGTAGTAATTAGTGTTTCTTCAGGTGAATATTTGGAAAAACCGTCTCTACAATTAAAATGCTGTGAGCTTCTTCGACCCAGAGTGAGATTCACGTACGGATTCACTTCGTTCCTCAGAACTTCATTAAAAAATCTGCTACTTTTCAGTTGTTTCTCCCCACATGTGACATTTAAGCAGATGTGAGTCTCACGGTGCTGAGTCGTGATTCTGACATGTTAACCTGTTGATTTTTGGTTTTACTTAGAGCCGAACTAAAGAGGGGGGCGACAGAAATAACAAACTCACGACTGTTTGACGTCATTTGAAAAAACAAACCGGGGACGAAGTAAACAGCTTATTTTCAATGGAGTTTGGTGTTTGTGTTTACAAAGGAGACGAGGGACCAAACCGTGTGAGCCGCGGTACCTTTCACGTCCTGGGCCAGCGCCTTCCATGTGCCGGAGTATTCGATGCAGTGTCCACACCAGGAGGAGAAGAACTGGACCAGCCACGCCGAGGACGAGTTACTGACGGTGGACTCCAGGCTGCTGCTGCTCAGGATCACCAGCGGGTCCTCCTCCGTGTACAGGCGGGCTGTGGCTCCCACACAGCCGGGGACGAGCCACAGAACCACCGCCGCTTCCAACCAGAACCGAAGCATCCCGTCCGTGAGCGCCGAGAGGAGGCCGTCAGAGAGCCGAGGAGTTTCTGCCGAAAACAAGCAGAGGAGCTCGGGGAGACATGAGAGCAGCTGCTCCGCTAACGGGAACGGCTACGTGTGTTTACCGGAGAGAGCGGGAGCCGACAGAGGTCGCACTCTGAGCGGGTTTCCACAAACCACGGTACCGGAACCGGTCCGCACGGCAGCGTCTGTAGAAGAGAAACGCGTCTGTAAATTATAGTTTTCATGGATCAAACTTAAAGAGAAACAAACAGGCATCAAAACCACCGGACAGGAAATCCGTCTCAACTGATCGGTTCGAGTTTCCATGGAAACGGTTTGTCTTCCGGCTCCGCGCAGTGAATCCTGTTTCTATAGACGATCTTCGTCACGCTGAGGCCGTCACGTGGTTGACGTACCCACCGTGCTGCGTTCAGGTTTTACTCGAAGATCTCACCTCTAAATTTGAAATCGACACAAACAGTCTCCAACGCACAACATGACGTCACATGTTGGGCCACACCTGCAGCCCCGCACAACCGGCCGATCACCGCACGACTGGTTCTGTCTGAAAACATGAGAGCTGGGTTCTGTCACCGTCTGAGGTTAAACTCCGTGTGAAAAGTTGAAAATTTGGATCTAAAAGCAGCTGAAATGTCGCCTGACGAGGACCTGCGACATGTTTCCTTCTACAAAACGCTTTCTGTCACAAACATGAAGACACTTTCAGTGTCCTTGTTTTCTATTTACTGAGGAAACCCGTTTTTCCTACGGTCAGTGAACGTATCAGTGCTCCCTGCTGCCCCCTGCAGGTTCGCGGTTCGGGAGATTCTCCCCGTGTTTGATTTTAACTGTAAACACTTTAACAACATCGCCGAATCTCCAGGTAAACCAAACTTCAGCCCGGAAGTGACGTAACTCACTCGGTAAAACTTCTAATTTGAAACTTCCTGTTGATCTTTTATTTTCTGAAGCAGTTTAGCGTCGAAGGTTAGCGTCCGGTTTCCATGGAGACGGAGCAGCTCGGCACCTGAGGACACGGAGGTGATAAAAACGGTTTCATCTTAACGACCGAATAACGCGTTTATGAAAGCGGTAAAAACACTGCAGGTGCTGACGGTAACTGTAGCTGAGACACGACGGAGGTTTGAAACTTTGTGTCGATCTTAAAATGTGAGAAGAGAAATAAAGTTTTGTTTCAACCGACCGAAACCCGTTAAAGGCGACACGTCCATCAGCTGATTGAAGTGCGCTTTTGTTTTAAGGTGGTGCAGCTCAGTTGCTGGTGACTGTCGGAGGGTTTTGTCTCTTAAATTGTCGCACAGGTTCATTTTCGAAGTTCAGGCTTTGAGACATAAAATAGTTTGTGTGTTTGAGGATCTTCCATCATTACTATTATTTTCTTTATCATTTCTATGATTTACCTTCATTTCTGTCCGTAAAAACATCTTAGTGACAGGTTTTTACTGGATTTGTAGGTTTTCACTGAGATGCTGTTTGTGTCCTGAAAGTTTCTCTGTGAAATCAGACGGTTGAAGCTTCTCCAGGTCACACAGATGATACAACTCTTTCATGTGTTTCTGTTCATAGCAGCTGAGACGAGCTGTTTGTATCACATGTTCTCCATCAGTGGGTTCTTTATCTCCATCTGTTCTCTCTGATCTTCTGTCTGGTGGCTCGTATCTGCCCTCACAGAACACCTTCACCTTCACCGCGCTCCTCATCATCAGTCGCAGAGGAAACATGTCCTCCCCGAGGCTGGGCGTCACCAGAGACTCCATGCTGAGCCGACCGCTGCTCATCAAGGTGAGCCGTCACACAAACAGGACGCAGCGAGCAGAGCAGCAGAGACAGGCTGGTTCCACCTGGTTCCACCTGGTTCCACCTGGTTCCACCTGGTTCTCAGCAGTTTGCTGTCAGGATGTCAGCAAAAGCAGATTATTGAGACGATTTTAAGAATAGGACGGATTCATATTTACTTATCAAACAACAAACATACACAGAACTCTTTCAACACTTCCTGTTACCTGTTTTAATCAACAACATTTAGTGTCATCAGAATGAACACAAGTGTCTGCTGGGTGTAGGCCCTCCTGATGAACACTAGATGGCAGCACAGACTCAGACTGAAGGGCCTGGGGCCCATGATGACCCCTGTCTGCTCCAAGCAGGATTTACTGGATTAAAGCTCCACGTTGATGCTGTGAGGTTGTTGAATTTAGGTCAAATAAAATAAATAAAGCAAACGAGCAAAACAAGCAGCACCCTGAGCTGACGGTGCTCCTGCAGCGAGATGACGGTGCTCCTGCAGCGAGCTGATGGTGTTCCTGTAGCGAGATGACGGTGCTCCTGTAGCGAGCCGAGTCTTCAGGAAACCATGACATCCTGAGTAAACATGTCATGTCATGTGTGCAGGCTCCTCTGGGTCGAACCAAGTCCAGAGGTCTTTCATGTCCTGGTCCAGATTTCACGTTTGGAACCAGCAGCAGCTCAATCAGAGATGGGGGCGTGGCTGAGGGTAAGTCCCGCCCACTGTGGACAATTACAAAAACAAAGTCTGTGACATTAGCATGTGACATTAGCAGCTTGAAGTTTATTTGTAGTGTTGTAAACTAAAGAAGTGCTGTAAATCTGATCAAATCAAAACATCTTTGTCAGCATTTCAATACAGGACAGTGTTTGTGTTCAACCTACAAATTAATGGTGTGTGTGTGTGTGTGTGTGTGTGTGTGTGTGTGTGTGTTTGAGTATCTCATGCTATTTTTGGGTGAACACCCAGTGATCAAAACCAGTTATTAGAGGACAACCTCAGTTTGGAAGCAGATGATTTTTGGTTTGAGTTAGTCTGCAAAAAAATAATGTAAAGAAATGTAAAATCCCCAAAAGAAGCCCAAGAAAGTGTGTGTGTGTGTGTGTGTGTGTGTGTGTGTGTGTGTAGCAGCGGTCAGCTGTCACAGTGTGTTTGCATGAAGGAAACATGCCTCCAGGCAACGATCACTGCTGTCACTCCCTCAAACACACACACACACACACACACACACACATGAAACAGGCGTCTGGTGTGTGTGCTGTTGCTCTTCTATCTCTGTGAGGACATTTCAGTCCTGATTTTATTCAGTTGTTTTGTGGTACTGCTGCTGGTTGCTGCTGCACCACTGAGGGAGACACAGGAGAAAGAAATTTAACAGTATTAAAGTAAATTTTAGGAATTTGTTTCATTCAGGCATTTCCAGTCTTCCATAGAAATGTTCCTCATCACTTCTTGATGCAAATCTATTTAAGGACTTTCTGTTAAGCTGTACAATAACCAGGACTCCCACAGAGCTGAGTGGAGAGGCCTGCTGGGAGTTGTAGTTCTGATGGTTGAACCTGTGCTGTGTCAGTTCTGTCCAGTTGGAACGTTCAGGCGTCTCGTGGACTTTCTGCTCAACCAGCTGCTCCGGACTTTGTGTCTCTGAACCGTAACGCCGTGAAGTCCGGCCTGGTGACGTCCAAGGAGCTGAGTCAGTACCGGGCTCAAGTGGGCGGGGTCATGAGCATAAACCCCGCCCCAAAACCCAAGGAGGGGGCTTCACGGAGCCTGATGGTGCCTGATATCACATTTGGAGTCACAGCAAGGTCAGAAAAAAACATCCACAGAGCTGATTATTGATAATCCATTGATGGTGATTGAAGTGACACTGATCGATTTGTTCATCAGGGCGTCATCGCCTCTGTCAGACCTCCTGTCTCACCAATATGGCCGCCGCTGGCTGGATGAACAGCTGAGCAAGAATCCAGCCAGCAACATCAGACATCAGCACAGGGTGAGAGAGAGTGTGAGTGTGTGAGTGTGTATGTTTGTGTTTGTATTAATCCTTTTGGAGGCAGTTTGTTCTCATGTGACATTGTGGGGACTAAACATGGGTGCCAATAGTGGCAGGTCCCCATAAGGTGCACCAGGTAAACCTCAGGACGGAGACAGAGTCTGTAAAAAATCGCCTTAGTGTCCATTTCATTAGGAACACCTGCTGAAAACACTGCAGCCCTGCAACAAGTCCTCACTCTGTAACAAGTCCTCACTCTGTAACAAGTTCTCACTCTATAACAAGTCCTCACTCTGCAACAAGTCCTCACTCTGTAACAAGTCCTCACTCTATAACAAGTCCTCACTCTGTAACAAGTTCTCACTCTATAACAAGTCCTCACTCTGCAACAAGTCCTCACTCTGTAACA
>JAPZDZ010000022.1:27070699-27083087 GCA_029783805.1 Acanthurus tennentii | reverse complement strand
CCGCCGTGAACGTCTGGAGGAAGAACCTGCAGGTACCAGACTTCACTCTACTCTACTCTGTTATACTCTGCAGTACTGTGCTGTACTCTGCAGTACTCTGCAGTACTGTGCTGTACTCTGCAGTACTCTGCAGTACTCTGCAGTACTCTGCTGTACTCTGCAGTACTCCGCAGTACTCTGCAGTACTCTGCTATACTCTGCTGTACTCTGCAGTACTCTGCAGTACTTTGCTGTACTCTGCTGTACTCTGCTGTACTCTGCTGTACTCCGCTGTACTCTGCAGTACTCTGCTGTACTCTGCTGTACTCTGCTGTACTCCGCTGTACTCTGCAGTACTCCACAGTACTCCGCAGTACTCCGCAGTACTCCGCAGTACTCTGCTGTACTCCGCTGTACTCTGCAGTACTCCACAGTACTCCGCAGTACTCCGCAGTACTCCACAGTACTCTGCAGTACTCTGCTGTACTCCGCTGTACTCTGCAGTACTCCACAGTACTCCGCAGTACTCTGCAGTGCTCTGCTGTACTCTGCAGTACTCCGCTGTACTCTGCAGTACTCTGCTGTACTCCGCTGTACTCTGCAGTACTCTGCTGTACTCTGCTGTACTCTGCAGTACTCTGCTGTACTCTGCTGTACTCTGCAGTACTCTGCAGTACTCTGCTGTACCAGCTCAGTCTCTTCCTGCCTCTCTGACTGTTTTCCCTCACAGGAGCAGTTTTGTCTTCAGCTCTTTTCTCTGTTTACTTTCTGTTTCAGAAGTTAAACTGTGTTTTTCATGTTTGTCACCACGAACGTTTCGCTGCTGTAACTTCTGCAGGTTAAAGGTCTGAGGGTCCGCTGAGGCATTCAGGGTCCAAACGTGTCGTTAAAATGAGCGTTGGTGGGGGTGGTAACACAGCTCGAACACACCGTTCCTGCAGCCTGATTGGCTGATGTGTGGTCTTCCTGTTGTTCTCCGGATCATAAAAGAATCAGCAGCTCGTCTGCGTTCGAGTCTGAAATGTTCGTGTGGTTTTCGTGACGTCCCTCAGAAACCTGCTGACACACAGCAGCCATGTTTTTCTTCTGTCTGCCGTCCAGAACACGACTCTGTGCGCTTCACTGAAGCATGATGGGAAAAGTGACACAAGGCGTTCCTCTGGAGAGCGTGCGGTCTGACCGGAGGATCCGTCCTCCTGTCAGTCTGCCACCTCGCCGTCGCCACGACAACATGTCAGATAAAGAGCTCCGGACTCAGCGACAAACAGAAATCTGGCGATCCTCAGAGGAGCAGCAGCCGTTTCCTGCTGAGACGCCACTTTGAGCCTTTTCCTCTTTGAAACAGGAAATGTGACGATCAGGAGATTTTATCCAGAAAGACAAAACTATCTCTGATTCTACATGTTTATGTTCATGAAGCTGTGGATGAAAACAGCTGACAGGTCTGCTGGGGATGGTCGTTGTCTCCTGATGTTTTCCGAGTGTTGATCTAAAAAACAGCAGAACTGAGAGGAAAAATAGCAGCTAACAGGAAACTGATTCTGCATCAGATGGAGCCTCATTCATTTAAACATGAGAAGAAGAAACCTGCGGTCTGTTTCCCTCACTGAGAGTCTTTGTTCCAGATGTTCTGCAGCTGGACCGAAACACATTGATAGTCACAACGTTTCTGCCCGGATTAGCACTTCAAACGCTAGCTGCTGGCGGCTAACCGCTAACGGAATGATTAGCACATCAAACGGCTGAGACTCGGGGGGAGGAGTCAGAGGATTAAACCCAAACACAGCAGGACTCAGAGGTTTCAGAGGGGAAGTTTGAAGCTGTTTTTGGAGCAAATCTGTGTTGATTTTTACAGAGGGGACCTGAACGCATCATCAAGCTCAGAGGAGAGATGAGATAAATGAGGAGGGTGAGGAGGAATGAACAGGGAGGGACGGGGGGGTGATCTGAATAACAGGAAATAGAAGTGAGTGGATGAAGAACTGGGGTTCGGGTGCAGCAGAGCGATGAGCCTGATGAAGCCACACACACACACACACACACACACACCTGCTCCGGCCCTTTTTCCTCGTTTAAATAACAAAATATAATTTCAGTTCAGACTTCTCAGTGAGATTCTGTCTCTGGTTTCCAAACCAAGCGATGGTAGAAAAGATCGTTCTTCCTGATGTTCGGACACAAACATACGGCTGTAAAAATAATCCTAAAATATTTTATTTCATCATGCTTTTATTTTGGAGGTGTGCTGAGTGTATTGTGGTGCTGAAGCTGTGAAAAGCCTCATGCAGAGCAGATGAACATCACATCAGATCTGCTCTGTAACACACAGCAGCTTCCTCAGGGGGGCGCCGGAGAGTCGAAAAGACGGTGAAACTCTTCCTCCTCCCAGAGTCATCACACAGTCAGATGTGAACACACACACACACACACACACACACACGATGATGTCATTCAGTGTGACTGACTCTTCCTGATGATGTCATCGTCTCCGAGGCTGCAGAATCAGAGAAAAAAAATCAAAAGACTTTTTTAAATTAATGTTCAAATCAGCAGCTGAACTCTGATTGTTAAACTGTGAGGGGTCAAAGGTCATCGATTCCTCATGAAAGGTCATCATGCTAACATGAGTGGAAACAGTTTCATTCCTCCTCTTCATTTTTTCCTTCAGGAAACATGTTCCTCTGTTTCTAATTGGCTGCAGCTAAAAGCTCCGCTCTGATTGGCTGCAGCTGTTTTGTTCAAAGAAAAAGTCAGTTTAACAGCTTCGAACCACCAGAATATAACGTGTTTTCATCAGAATGCTAAAAGCCTGTGCTAGCCACCGTTAGCATAGCTCTCCATCAGTGCTGCTATCAGAGCTGTTAGCATGCTAACTGGGGCTTCGCTCGCTCGCGTTGTTCAGTTTGATCTGTGAATGTGAGTCTCAGTTCAGGCAGGTCCAGTTTTCACATCCACAGCAGCATTAACGGAGTCTGAAACCAGGTCCTGCAGGTCTGAACGCTCAGACACGTTTCATGATTTGAATCTGTTCAAAGTGAGAGCAGGATCTGAGCTGCAGGCGTTCATGGGTTCATTGATTCATGTGATCACTGCTGCGATCAAAGTCTTCCATGCTGATGGACTTTAATGTTTATTCTGTTCAGCGGCTGATGTTCCAGATGTTTGTGGGCCATTTTTTTGCCTGCAAACTGACTCTGTGTCAGTTTGTCTGCAGCCACACTGAGTCTGTGGATGGAACTTTGCTCCTCACCGCCGATCAATGTGTTTGATTGATAATGTTTGTTGTTTTCAAGCTGAATGTGTTGACTGTTTTCAAAGGACTCCAAAGCTGGAGCTCAGTGTCGATGTGTTTGGATGGAAGCAAATGTTAAATACAAAGTGATTCCACGGAGGCTGAGAACGGCTCATCGCCTGCCGTTAGCAAGAAAACAAGCTTTGTCATCGTGAGATCCATGAAACTCAACTTTTTACGACGAGAAGACGAAACCTCACTTACATTTTACGATAAATAAGGAGACGAGAGATCGTTGCTGCAGAGACAGAAACTCTGTCGACGTCCAACACGAACGACTCTGAGATCAGTTTCCCTGTTCATCTGTGAGTCACTAAGACACCCGAGTGTCCTTCAGATTCTCTGTCTTTGTATCTAAGAAATGAAATGAAGCTTGTTTTCCTGCTTAAACATGACAGGTGAGGCCATTCTCAGCTCCTGCAGGTAAACTGATGATGTGTGCTTTTCTTCTTGTCATCAGATCTCCTGAGCAGAATCTCCTGCACCGAAGTTTCAGGGTGAAATCAGATGATTTCGATGATTTCTACAGAATCACAACAGTTATTGAATTCAAATTCACACGAACCGCCGAGCTCGACGCGTTTTGAACAAACAGGTTCAGATCTTTTCATCTGATGACAGGAAGGAAAAAACTGTTCCGTCTTCAGCTGCTCACTGAGGGTCAAAGGTCAAAGGTCAAACTCATGATGTGTTTGTATGATGTTGGAGGTGAAACACGCTAACCATCATCAATGTGCTGCCACCCCCCCCCTTCTGTTCATCACACATACAAACACACAGACATGCACACTCACACACACACACACACACACACACACACACACACACACACACACACACACACACACACACACACACACACACAGGTCTGCAGGATGTCGAGCTCTTCTTCTGCTCTCACAGAGAACTAAACCGTCCTGGAATTCCAGGAATGTTTCTGAGGGATTTCAAGCTTTTCAAGGCAAATCCAAAAACCTCCATGGAGGCTTGATGTCCTTTCTTTCCCACAGAAGCTTCTCTGACCTTCACAGTCCAGATGTTTCTTCATCCTGCAGGTCCAGCAGGTCTGAGACTTCCCCCTTTCTTCAAGTCTGAGCTGCATCTGTGAGGGTCAGGCTTTAGATCTCCTGCTCGGTTCTTGGTTCTTGTCATACCTGTCTTGATGTAAACACCGGCATGTTCTCCAGGTCCAGTCAGGTGTGTGTCCTCTGCAAGTGGCGTGAAGATGCTTCATTTTTCTGTGGTGGCTTCAGGGGTCCAGAGGGAAAGTTTGGAAAACACAGACCTCGGTCACCCTGAGGTCGGATCTCGACTCCTCGGTGATGAGCTCAGCAGCGTGAACACAGCGCTGATCACGAGCAGGTGGAAGTCAGAGCTGCTACATTTTATGGACCTGGAGTTTGTTTTGGAGCCGACGGGCAGCAGAGACGACGTGAAGGTCATTTCAAACCCGGTTTGATCCACAGCTGCTCATGCAGGAGCTTCAGGGTCTTCATACAGCAGATGGAACGCTGCAGCAGGCTCACAGATGGATCATCAGCTGGTTCTTCATGCAGAAACGTCCCCGTCATGTCTGTCCTTCATGAGCTGCTCGGACCTGCAGGTCTGAGTCTGACGTCCCAAACAGCCGGAGTTCATGTACGTGGCTTCAGCTGCCAGCACATCACGTCTGCCGCGTCGCCGCTTCGCCGCTCACCAGCCGCATCAGGACACAGGGGCGGCGTTCTGATGGCAGCGGGCGGTCCCTCGGGCTTCAACGCGCCCACAGCGACGAGCTTCCTGTCTGCACCAACTTACCACAGATGTTTGACTGGTTCCTCCGAGTGAAGAGACACACACACACACACACACACACACACACACGCAGACACACATACACACACACACACACGCAGACACACACACACACACAGACACACACACACACACACACACACACACACGCAGACACACACACACACAGACACACACACCCCTACGTGTTTATACTACCCCGTGAGGACCCCTGGCTAGAAGGTTACACGTGGGGACCCCACATTTTTAATGAAATAAAGCAATTATTTTAGCTCAAAACTACTTTTCAATTTTTTTTAATCCCAAAAATCAACTTTATTTTCAAATATCTTAAGTTTTGGAACCTTAATTTTTGTCAGGTTTTTCTATACCAGTGGGGACTTGTCTAATATGTCTGCTGATGAACCACCACCAGGGGACACTATTTCACATTTGTCCATAAAGATGATTTATTCCTATATGCTTACAATCCTGTTTAGTGAGAGTATTGTAGATAGGATTTACAATTATTAAACAGCTTTATCTAAGAGAATGGTGTGAGTTTATTGTTAATTATAGTTGACTGTATTTGCATTTTTCATCATTTACTTTTGTGTTGATGACAAATGATCACTAAATATTGGACACCACTCAAAATGCCTGAACTTCATAGCTTTATTTTAACCTTTGAATACTTGGCATTCAAATATGAAGTCAAACAGAAATACTTTTTCCAATTGCAAAACTTACAGTTGCTTCCAACTTTACCACCTAGAATGTCACTGCATTGAATACATTTGTGAGATTTCCAATGTTACGCAACATTTTGAAAAAAGGCAAAATAAACATACTGTAAATATATGTTAGGAACATCATTTTTTTCTAATCTTGGAAATGTCAGTTGTAAAACTCTGGTAAATATTTGTATACCAAAATTTTAAAATAAATAATAAAAATAAAATAAATGTATTCACCATAGAAAAGTGGGAATTTAAGGCATCGTGGACATAATTAACTTACAGGCCCTCCATCTTTACATAGGCTGAGTTAGAACAAACTCAGGCTACACCCTGTGATGCACTATGAAGCCAACATTGTACTTCAATAACATACTGTTAAACTACCAGCACAGAGAAAAAACAGTAAAAAGGGCTTTCTTTGTAACAGAAAAGTATTCAACAGACAGTAAAAGAAATATCAAATTTACAGAAAATCAGCATGGTTCAATCTTCCATCTGACTCAATAGTGCATAGGTGTCACACCTTACCTTTCATTTACAAAGTCTTGCTTTTAAGCTCCAATGTTTTAAAAAGTTTTACCCCCTCTGAACTCATTCCCTGAAGTGTTCCTGTTGAAGTCTCAACGCACTGGGGCAGTGGGCTTTTCCAGGTACCTTCCCAGAGCTGATATACTCTGTTAGTCTTTGTCATAGCCTGGATTTCTCCTTCACTCCACTTGCTTTTATTTTGAAGAGACCCTAAATGAAAGTAGACAGAGACTTAAAAACAGTTCCATGTAACTCATCAACCTCAAAAATAACTAATTCTCACATAACATAAGAAGTATGTAAGTATTCTAAAAATAGCCACTTTGCATGCCTTCCTGCTCCAACATTAGATAGTATTCAGTCTCCTTGCTGGCTGTTCACAAACATTCAAATTATTTTCATTTTTGTCAAGTCACTGTGGCTTGCTTTATTTTCACCCTTACAATGATTCTACAAAATATTAATTTCAACAAGTAATTGCTTTTTGTTTAACAGGTTTAAAAGTTGTATGTTTAAAAACATATTAATAAAATGTTCAGATGTCTTGCTAGTTGTTCTAACACATTCAGAACCATTATTTTTTCGATCAGTTTCATTAACAGATGGCTCACTTTGTGCTTATGCCTTTGGAATTTATATTTTACAAACTCAGAATTATAGTTTATTATTTATTATCTAAATAATTCAAATTATGTATGTTTTACAATATCTGTTTGAAGGTAATCCTAGTGTTTTGACATTGGTGAGGAGGTTACTCGTTTATAAGCCCGTAAAAAAAACCTAAACCATTACCCTTTGCTGTAGAGGATTCTCCAAACACTTCCTTTGACGGTGACTTTTCTTCCAACTGATCTGTTAAAACACATGACACAAAATGAAAAGAAAGGATGTTTTTTTATAGAGGTCAGTATTTGGAAAAAGGTGACGGTTTAAAAAATGGTATTGGCAAAGCCTAGTATGTGCAAAGAAAGGCCAGTGATGGACAGTGTGTGGTTCCTTTACAAGAGAAAAAAATATATTTAATACATCTAGTATTTCTCTCTAATTTCTCGAAGATTAGATATTGGATATTTCTTTCTAATTACTAAAAATATTATTACCTTTGGCTGAATGACAGTCATTCATCTGTCCACCTTCAGCAGAAGATTTCTTTGTCACCCTTGACTTTCCTTTTTTGTCTGAAAATACAAGTGCTCTCTTTTAACAAATGAACATTAAAGAGCGACAATCATTAATCTGTTTGATTCAGCGAAGCAACATTCTCACAAGCTTCTTTACTTCTTTATTGGTGTACTTTTTAAGGATAATTTTGAACTTGTAGATCAGGAAGTGCTGATCCAGTTCTACACTGTTGTAGACTAACTTATTCTTTGTTCATTAATTGTGGTCTGGTTACAATCAGCCACAAAGTTGGACAGGAACATTTTTACAATAGACAGCTTTCAATTTGGGACATGTATATTTCAAAGTTTGAAAACAAGGAGGACAATACTACAGACCCATGACACCTTGGAATGCATCCTCTTCCATTTTTTTTTGCTCTAGTTGAATGATATTTCCTTTCAGTAACTGATTACATACCAGATGATTTTGAAGATCTAGGTGAGCATGAAGATGTAATCACTGGTGAGGATACGGGTTGCTCCTCTTCCTGCACAGTCACGTAGTCATCATCATCTTCAGTGTTTGATTCATCACTGTCAACAACATTTATCTCTGAGAACAGAGAAAAAGAAATGAAGAGAATACTACTAAACAGCACATTGACCACTATAACAATATTTCTGCTAGCAATACCCCATTGAAATTGATTTACTAATAATTTTGAATTTTGGAAAATGATAAAATGTCTTTTACAGCTATCAAAATTCCCAAAAATATATAATACTACATTTATTTACATTTATTTTACCTAGTGGATCAGCATGGATCTCATCAAGATTCTGCCCCTTAAATTCAGACAGCTGTCCCTGCTCTGATGGCCTTGGAGAAGGGTCTTCATCAGGAGAATTAGATGAAGAGGATTCTTTTGAGTCGCCCACTGCCGGGGACCGAGTATCTATCATACTCCTTCGCTTGGGTGGTGGCCCTTCTATTTTCTCAAAGTTGACTAGGTTTGTTCTCTGTTCCTCTCTCTGCTTATCCTTGTGCTGTATGACTCCTTCAGCTGAACTGTCTGAGGAAGGAACATACTCATCTGTGCTGTACTTAGAAAGCAGAGATTCATTGATTTCGTATCCATGCCTTTTTCTGTTAAGCTAAAACGAAAAAACAAAAAGAAGAAGAAATTCAATTTAAAAAGAGTATGAGTCTTCCACGATAACTAGTTTGTCAAATTAAAACATTTACAGATGGGAAAGTTGGGGCAAATCAATATGAAAATCATGAAAAGAAAATCTGACCATTTGCATAAAGTGAAACACTCACAGTGTGCATACTACAACATCACAATCATGTTATTGATGGTCATGCAATGTTCCTGTAGCAGTAATATTAATTACAATAAAAGCAGTAACAGCAGCAGTAATAGTAGTAGTAGTAGTAATAGTAATAGAAGTATTAGTAGCATTAGTAGAATGCCAACAGCAGAATAAATATTATCATTAATACTGTGGTAGCAGCACTAGAGCTATCGTTTTAAAAACCAAAGTAGTAATAATGGTGCTTGCAGTAGCATTACTGAAGTCTCTAGTGGTAAGTGATGAGGCTTGTGTGTGCTTTTCATCTCCATAGTAATAATTTTCTGAATAAGGATAAAACTGTGAAAAGTAAAAGACATATATAAAAGAGTAATAGAAGCACATATCCTTTAACTGCAGAACATTTTGATATTCATAGAACTTCTTTTTTGCGTTGAAAAATATGTGCGCTGATGTCATAGTGGACCAAGAAATCTACCTGTCTACCAATTCATGCTTTTCCATTACTATTAAAGACCATGCTTATTTTAGGCAAAAACTAAAATAACCTGCCCAAATGGAATCAGAAATGTCTCCTCAACCATGAGGCCTATATTTATAATTCTGGTCTCTTTTAAAATGTAAGAAGTTAAGGAATATTGATCTACTGTAATTAAATCAGTATCTGTTACCACTCCTGTGTCAAATGAAGATACATAAAGAAAAAATATTTTTCATCCTTGCCCAGTTTAAAGAATGTGAATTTCAATATTACCATTACGAGCAAAGCTCCAGAGGCCAATTTTGCTGCTGCAATAATTTTTTTACCCTTAAATAACAACTATAACTGTAAATCTGGTGAAAGTACACAAAAATACATTTATGGTACAATTTATAGATATACTCAGGCGTTTGACAGGTTTCAGCTTGTTTATGTGTGTACTTTATCTTACTGTACTGTACTTCACTAGTATTCGAAATACTATTTATCTGTATGGACACTAGTTGCAAATGGCACCTCCAACAAGCGTTGCATTATCAATAAAAATGATGACATAACTCAGGTAAAGCAACTCAGACTGTGTAACAGGTTTATTCTAAAGTCTAGAAGTTTTTCTGCTGAGGTCACCTGACCTTGTCTCTTCCAATCACACTGGCCTATGTAAATAAGTTAAAAGTGATAAAAATGTGTTAAAGGACCAGCTAAATGCTACCAAAGGTTTGATTATTGATCAGGAATGTTTTATTAGGACCCATAAGGAATAAATGTGCCTCATGTCTGTAGTTGCTTAAGTTTTTTTATCTGTTCCCTTTTGGGGGAAGTGTTAGCTTTCAAATGATGAGTTGTTTGCCCATCAGCTGTTGAGAAGTGGGCAACTAGGGGTGAAAATATGGCTTGGTTTTGAATGGGGAGCACTAGTGAGTTTTTGTATGTGGTTATTACTTTGCTTGGTGCTGGAATTGTGGTGTGGATAAAAAATGGTTGGCATTAACTTATAGCTAAGATTGTTTTCCCAACTGGGTGGCTCTGGTTCTGTAGAGCCAGAAGCTGAATAAAGTAATTTTATTTATTTTATTCATCCCATTTAAGAACACTTCTCTGCAGAGCTCTAACTGAACATTCTATGCAGTGTTTCCCACAGGCTAACAATACCACTTTGGCACAGTCATTAAAAAAACTATCATGTCATTGAGGTAAGTTGTAAACTCTTGGAAAGCTGCTGTTTTCAGGCACTGCTACACATTTATTTCAGTTTAGAGTAAATTGAAGAATTAAGTTTTCTTGTTCTTTTTATAGTAATGATAAACACCTATTTTTTTTTACCAATAACAATGTGAAACTGAAATGGTCTTTTACAAATAAACTTACAATTACACTGTCAGTTCTTCTGAGCTCAGGTACACTTGTGTCCTCAACAGCAGCTGGAGCAGGGGCGAGGATAATGGTATCATCACTGTCATTGCCCTCGTCTACTTTCTGGAAATAAACAAAAATATTAATTTTAGAAAAAGTAAAAACATTTGAAGTCCATTTAAAATAAAATTGACCTTTTTTCCCTTACACTACAGATCTGTGCTTATGCTGTTGTGATTTTTTTTTGCGTTGGCTTTTAACAATAGCTTTTATAGTTGTACTACATTCAAAATTCACTTTGTCACCACTCTTGTCAAATTATTTATATGTTGATCAGAGAGCATGTTTTGCAAGTAACTAGGGCTTTGAATGATTATCTGACCAATTAGTTAAGTCAACACATATGTAAACAGTAAAGGCCTTTACAGTCGTTTCATTTTACAAACAGAACAGAAAAAATGGCTCCAACTATTCATCTGTTGTATGCCTTTGCAATGTTAAAGATGCCACAAAGGTGACCTTATAGGAGGTCTACAGAATTTCTTACAAAGCTACAGGATGTAGCCACCTTATCATGATTCTATGGTGGGGCCCTGGGTGATCAGAGGTGGGTCAGTGCCGTGACCTCACCACCTTCATGGCTGTGATGAGATCCCCTGTTATGATGCAGAGAATGAGGGGCCGACACCCCCCAAGCAGCGTGCAGAAACCAGCTGCAATGGTTTATCTATAAATATCTTCTCTGTCAAAAAGAGCAGTGATTATGAACCCTGAAGCAGTTAACTGCGCCTTTTTTTCTGTCTTTATTTATTTATTGATATCACCTACTTTATCCGATGCAGGGGTGTGTTCCCACAAAGAACATATTCAATGATTATTACTGTAAGATAACGAATACTATGCAACAGATTTTTGTTATTCAACAGAAGCACATGAAAGTTAAAGTAATAAGGCTTGGAGCTGAATGATATTCAGCAAGAAAACGTGTGCGACACTCGTCTGAGCAGCTGACTGTATCTGCAGTGCTACCAAAACATACATATATAGGCCTACATACATTTTGTTATTGTAGCTTTACCAATATAAATTATAGCTACTGCTGTTAGATTGCTGCTGTATTTGATGTGGGGGTGTACTTCCCAAGATGAACGCATTTAGTGGTTATTTGGCTACCATAAGGTCACAGGTATCATCCTCGTTTGGCACATGATGAAAGACTTAATCCGTAAGGAGGCTAAGCCAGACACGAAACAGGAGCTTGTTCGAGATGTAGAGGCAGCTGGCTGAGAGCAGAAAATTAGGTAGCTACATCTGTTAAACTAACTGTAACTGAAGCAATACTTGCTGGTTAACAGAATGTTTACTAAGACAGACAAAAGTACAATATGACAGTGAAACAGTTATATCTCCCCTGAAATTCTTAAAATGATTAAAAAGTGTAGTACAACCAACCTTTGCAGTTGGGTTACGATTCAAATGCCAGGTCCACTCCCTCTCTTCACCCAACCTAAATGTTTGGGCTTTCTCGTAGCGTTCTTCACAAGCATTATGATGTGCTCTGAGTCTTTGGAGGCGGCGATTCTGACGTCTTCGACGTCTTTGACTCTGAGCCTGGAGAACAGAAAACAAAAATTAAAAATTCTTACTATTATGCAACCAAATCCCAGTTTTCATTTGCCTGCTTTGTAATTCACTTGTCTTTATGTTATGTATGCAAGCAGGCTGGAGCACACATACAAGGTAAACACTCCAGAATAAAGCAGCATCCACACACGCCCAAATGTTAAGTCTGAATGTTATGGACACTCACTGGTGGAGGATA
>JAPZDZ010000022.1:26905609-26916151 GCA_029783805.1 Acanthurus tennentii | reverse complement strand
TGTGTGTGTGTGTGTGTGTGTGTGTGTGTGTGTGCGTGTGTGTGTGTGTGTGTGTGTGTGTGTGTGTGTGTGCGTGTCCGTGTCCTGTGCAGCAGCAGCAGGAGGAGCTGAGCAGGAGGAGAAGGGAGAGGAGCAGCCTGGAGGAGCAGTGTAAACAGCTGGAGGCCAGGAGGAGGCACGCTGACAGGTGCATGAACACACACACACACACACACACACACACACACTGTAAAACACACCGTTTCATCCAATCACAGCTCAACTCTAAGTTTCTCTGTTTTAATCGGTTATTTGTCTCCTCATACACGAGTTTCTTTGTTTTTGTGTCAAGGTGTCTGTCAGCTGTGGAGGCGGAGCTTGTTAGACTGAAGGAGGAGCACAGACACGCCCAGCTTCTCAAACAGGAAGTGGTCAGAGATACAGCAGCCACTCAGGAGCAGCTCAACGGTGTGATGTCATCACTTACAACACACACAGATAATGACAGACAGGCTCACAGACAGACAGACAGACAGGCTGACAGGCAGACAGGCAGGAAGACAGACAGACAGGTAGACGGACAGACAGAATATTACTGAGACACAAAGTGAAACAAAGTGAGTCGTCAGTGTGTTTGTGTTTCAGAAAGCTCTGAGCTGCTGTCTCTGCTCAGCGAGCAGGTGGAGGAGAGGAGGAAACACCTGCAGACTGTGGAGCAGGTGAGAACACACACACACACACACACACAGTCTCACACTCTGCACTGTGTGAAGGGTTTTCACTGAGGAGTGTGTGTCGTGTAGGAGCTGTGTGTGTCCAGTCAGCAGCAGCAGCAGAGAGAAGAACAACTGAAGGAGCTGGACAGAGAGATAAACAACAAACAGGTACAACACACACACACAACAACAAACACACACACACACACACAACAATACACACACTGTTAGAGCACACACACACACATCATCACAACAAACACACACTGTAAACAAACGCACACAAGAAAAACACAGATGAAACCAGAGAGCTGCGAGCACAACTGAGACTTTGTTTATTAATTTACTGAAGATACTGTCTCTCTGTCTCTGTCTGTCTCTCTCTGTCTGTCTCTCTCTTTCTCTCTCTTTCTCTCTCTTTCTCTCCCTCTGTCTGTCTGTCTCTCTCTCTGCCGGTCAGGTGGTGTGTGTTGGGTTGGAGAATGTAAAAGCTGCAGTGTGTGAGTTGGAGGACAGGGGGCGCCGTCTGACTGAACAGGAGCAGCAGATAAACCAGCTGAGTGAGTCAAGAAATTGTTTCTGTGCCGCCTGATGTTTCTCATGTGAACTACAAAGAACAGAAATAAACAGAAACAAATAAATGTGTAAAAATCATTTTCTCAGAGGAGGAGCTGCAGGAGAGAGAGACACAGCTGCTCCACAAGGAGGAGGAGCTTAAACGATGGGGGGAGGAGCTACAGAACAGACAGGAGGAGCTTTGTCAGAAAAAGGACGAAAGGACAGATGAGGAGGTGAAGCATCTCAATCAATAATCAATATATCAATTAAGAGATTAAGTGTTTTTATTGAGCATCACAGATCAGCATTCAGCCCAGAACTTTGTCTCAAGATAATGTAAGATGATGTAAACGAAGACGTTGCTCTGTGTGTGTGTGTGTGTGTGTGTGTGTGTGTGCAGGAGGACAGCAGGGACCAGGAGGACGAGTCTTTCTACCTGTCCACAGCTGCTCTGAGGTCAGCCTTCAGCACTGAGGTCAGTGGTTCAGAGGAGAAAACGTGATTAAACACCCGTCAACATTCACACTCATCAATCAGTCTGCTTATTAAAAAATCAATCAAAAAAATGAATTTTTCCTCATGAACATGAATCCTGCATGCAAAGAAAAAAGTGAAGGAATATGAATCAATTGAAAACAAATCTGTTTCCATTAGCAATGAGGAGAATTCCATAAAAGTTATGAATGAACTCTGGTTCTCTTCACACGTCAGAGATGATTTTAGATGGTAGACGGAGCTCTTTGGTTGGAAGGAGATGGTGAAAGGTGTGTGTGTGTGTGTGTGCAGCAGAAGTGGAAAGCCGAGCTGCAGAGAGAGAAACTGAGACAACAGGAGGACCGACTGAAGGTAAGAACATCAGAGAATCCTCAGACTGCTGATTCAATCCAGCAGATTAAAAACAGAATTAAGAAACTTCAGAGAGAACGCGGCTGTTTTCAGGTGTTTATTAGAACAATGGAACTTGAAGATTTTAGCATTAAATCAACAGTTTAATGTCCACGTGCGACCTGATGAGATCCAGGTGATCCAGGTGATCCGGTCCCACCTGCTGCCTGACATTCAGGTGAATCCTCTCGTTGTCTGTCGTCTCAGAGTCACATGGCTCAGTTCAAAGACCGACAGCAGAAGGAAACTGAGCTGAGCTCCAAGAAAAGCTTCACCGCGTTTCATTCGTCAGTCAGCGTCAAACCAAAACCACAAAGTCTCTGTTTTACATCAAACTTCTCACCTGCTCAGGAGACAAAACACTGTGAGAATCAGGTGACTTGAAGAAGGCGGAGCTTGGCTAACAGTTTCCCTCTGCTGCCAGTGTTTGTGCTAAGCTAGGCTAACGTGAGCGCAGACCGGGAGGATGGACCGCGTTCATCAGTGAGACTGAAACCTGACGCAGCGTTTCATGTTCTGTTGTTGAGGCTCGTCTGCGCTGCTCTCTGTGGGACCAGCAGGACGCTCTGCAGGTGAGACACCTGCAGACTGAAGACAGCTTACTGGGACTGAAGCACAGACTGGACCAGCTGGACTCCCTGCTCACACACACACAAACACACACACACACGTCAGACAGCTGTGCGGTGGGTCTCCAGGTGAGAGAGGACAGGTGTGACACCAAAGAAAACACTCATTAACTGTGAACATGCAGCTCACCTCAGCAGAGAACCTGCTCAGAGTTCGTTCAGCTGCTGTTCTGGAGCTTCTGGTCCACATGCAGGTTCAGGACTCTGAGTCCACGTCTGCTTTAAGGTTAAAATGATTCTTGCTCTCCAAAATGGCTGCAAACTCTTAAATTATGCAACAAAGTTGTTATTTGAGCCTTTAGCTCTGCTGATGAAACCAGTGTGATGTGATCAGAAGATCCAGAGCAGCAGGACTGAACCTACAGCCTCGAGTCATGTTTTTAAATCATGCGACAGCCAATCAGAGTGCAGAGAAAAGAGTCAGCTGCCGGCCGTTTAAAGGAGCAGCAGGTACCACTGATCGTTTTCACTCCAATACAACCTGAATGACACCTGAATCACTGTGACTGAATACTCCTGAGGTCTGTGAACGCAGCATCAGTGAGAATCTATGAGCATAAAGCACTTAAAGATCTGAAGTTACAAACATGAGAAACATATTTTTTAGCCACTCTGTTGTGTTCGACGCCTGCTCTGCAAATAAAGACGATGTTTATCTTTGAATCAAACTCGTTTCAGTGTCGAACTTTTTTTGTTTCAAAACAAAAACCAGCTGAAAGCGTCTCAGTCTGAGCCGAGCCGTGACGCCCCGCGCTCTGTCTGACAGGAGGCACCCGAGCCGTGACGCCCCGCGCTCTGTCTGACAGGAGGCAGATGAGCCGTGACGCCCCGCGCTCTGTCTGACAGGACGCAGCCGAGCCGTGACGCCCCGCGCTCTGTCTGACAGGATGCACCCGAGCCGTGACGCCCCGCGCTCTGTCTGACAGGATGCAGCTGAGCAGTAACGCCCTGTGTTCTGTCTGACAGGAGGCAACTGCTCTAACTCACCCCGTCTGACCTCCTGATGTTCCAGGTGTGCAGCATCACCTCTCTGTCCTCATGGTTACTGTCGCTAGGCAACTGAGCATCTCAGAGCTGCAACAGCTCCTGTCGACCTGCTGAAGGAGAGGCTGTCAGACAGACAGACAGAGAGACAGACAGAGAGACAGACAGTTAGATAGACAGGTGAGGCACAAACTCTGCTGAAACTGCTTTCACACTTCACTCTTCATCTGATTGAGCTGCGAGTGTGTGACAGAGTGATGATGACACAGTGAAACGTTCACGATTTCTCAGAGCAGCAGACGGATGACGTGCGTTCGCTTTGCAAATATAATCTGACTGAAGCTTTGGGTCACTCAGTTCTTCCAAGTCGGCTGCTGGACGAGTTCTGGTCACTAAGTCACCGGACAGAAGCTTCGAAAACCTTTTTTTACCAAATGTGCGAACGAACTGTGATGTAACTTTAATAAACTCTGTTACCTCTGACAGCCTGTGAGCTGATTTTTACATGAACGACTCAAAACAGTTTTAGAACGCCGCTCTGTCTGCAGTTCCCTTAACGACCACTGGTGTCACTAAAACCAAGCATTTTTGAAAGTTACAGTAAGAACCTTTAAGAGGACAGAAGAAGATAAAAGTAAGAAATGACACACCTGCACAGGTGGGAGTTCAAACATTAGAACTCACGCTGCAGTGCAGGTGAGACTGTTGGCAGGTAAACACACCTGGAGGTTTCCGTGTGAGCAGCCGTCCAGCAGTTTGAGACAGACGGCAGTTTGACTCATCAGCTCCCGTCTGACCGAGTCACCGAGCCGAGCGTCCGAAGAAACATCGAGCAGCAACTTCAGCAGGCAACGCAGCAACACGTCAACACGACACGCCATCCTGAGAGAGAGACAGGCAGACAGACAGGGAGAGAGACAGGCAGACAGACAGGGAGAGAGACAGGCGGAGTTGAGGACAATAACAGTTCTCTGTTTGGCCTCCAGAGGTCAGAGTTGAGCTTGTTTTCCTCACAGCCTGCTTCTGCTCTGATGATGATTCAGTTCATTTCAAAAGATTCGGCTTCATCAGACTGTTTGTGTCAACTTTTTAAAACCAGGCGCCTTTTAAACTGCTGCGTGCCTCACCTGGTGCATGCTGGGATACGATGAATGACCAAAGTTTGACTCATCAGCACTTCATGACAAACACGTGTTTGTTTAATGTGGACGAGCTGCAGTGTGTGTGTGTGTGTGTGTGTGTGTGAGAGTGTGTGTGTGTGTGTGTGTGTGTGTGTGTGTGTGTTTGTAATCAGACCGTGGCCAGGCTGCTCTGGTGGTTTTCTGCAGCACCTCCAGGATCTTCAGACGACTCGTCTCTTCTGGTGGATCTCTGACCTCCAGGTATCCCAGCACCACCCGCTCCACCTGCTGCAGGTGTCTGCACACCGCCACGCCCAGCCTGACCCCACACACAAAACAAACGCACCCTGAAACCCTGCTGCGAAGCATCAAACTCCACCCGACACTGAGCCTGCATCAGGAGTGGATATCAAACACTCTTACCTGTCGATGTACGGAGGCAAAGCGGAGGCGTAAACACGTCGCAGCGCCACCTTGTGCTCCGCCTCCATGTGTGTCAGGACCAGACGCAGCACGTCGTCATGGCGACAGGGCTTCCTACGGGAGGAGGAGTGGGCGAGCGAGGAGGGGGGCTTCTCCAAAACCATCAACAAATCCAACAAACATGGCAGGGCCAGCTACACACACACACACACACGCACACACACACACACGCACGCACACGCACACACACACACACACACACACACATCAAAGTAAGGTCACCCTCCACCTTCACATGAAGTCTGTGATTGGATGTTTTTGACTCAGTGAGACTCTCAGTTACACTCAGCGGCAAAACTTTGAAGTGAGTGTGTGTGTACGTGTGTGTGTACGTGTGTGTGTACGTGTGTGTGTGTATTTGTGTGTGTGTGTGTGTTACCTGAATAACAGCTGCCTCTGTGGTATACAGATGTTTAAATAACGCCTGGTAAAGAACTTCTGCTCTGTTAAGCTGACAGAGATCTGCTGCAGGCTGCACACACACACACACACACACACACACACACACACACACACACACACACACACACACACACACACACAGTTTCAGCAACTTTTCCACCTTTTATTAACAAAACTACTTTTGAGACAAATATGAACAGAAATACTTTCAATCTTTTACTTGTTAAATATTTGTGTGTGAGTATGTGTTTGTGTGTGTGTGTGTGTGTGTTTTCACCGTGTTGAGGACAATATGATGAAGGCAGCGAACTCCCAGCATGCAGTTCTCAGGTCTGTAGTGGTCATTAAGGAGGAGGGAGGGGGGGAGAAGGCAGGGCAGGTAAAGGGAGAGGGAGGGGCGAGTAACCTGCACAACACACACACACACACACACACACAGTTTAAATACAGTTCCTGAGTGTGTGACTCTGGTGACAGGAAGTAGAGAGAAAGTTGTGATCACATGACTTGAAAAACGAAAGGTTACTTCATATCTGAATGCAGGTCAAAGGTCAAACTGACCTGCAGGAGCGTCCATGCAAACACCAACTTCACTGCTTCACAGCGCTGCCATGAGTCCCTGCGACACACACACACACATTCACACACACACACACACACGCACGCACACACACACTATTTAATTTCTTATTTTGGTAAATCTGGTTGTTAAAGATGGAAGTTCCTCTCGGTGTAAAAACTTCACTCAGACTGTAAACTAGCGCTGGGCGATAAATCGATTTTATCGATTAATTCAAATTTGTACTTAATGTTGATTTGTTTCAATGAAAATCGATTTTCTCGTCAACATCCGCCACCAACGCCTGCCTGCTGGGCTCCCGTAGTTCAGAGAGCGCGGAGTGTGTGCCCCCCTCCCCCCATCGCTTCATACACAAACAACATGGCGGCGAGCGGTGCAGATCTCACTCTGAAGACAGGAAACGAATCTTCAGTTATTTGGAATTGGTTCGGGTTTGTGGCGTCAGACAGAACAAACAGCAGCTCGCTGCAAAGTCTGTTGAAAGGCTGTTGCTACCAAAGGAAGCAGTACTACCAATTTACTGCAGCACCTCCAGCAGAGGCGTGCTGCCGAGTGGGAGAAATGAACAACACCGCAGCAGCCCAAGCACCGCCACCAAAACACATCCTACTGTCTTGGAAACACTGACAGACTGTGTCCCGCATGATGAGAAAGGAGCCCGGTGGAAAGCTGTCACGATGCAGTCGTGATGTATATTGCAAGAGACATACACACCGTGGAAAAGCTGCGTTTATGTACCTTAAACCCCAGAAGGGAAAATTTAAACAACATAAAATTTAAACTTTTTTTTGAACGATTTCTTTGTCATCTGCAAATTGATTTTAGGTAGGAATCTCATGAATTGAGATTTTTTTTAGGCCATATCGCCCCGAACTGATTCTCACTTGGTCAGCTGTGGCTGCAGGACGTCCAGGACTCCTCCCAGAATTCCCCTGGTCTCCTCCCCCTCCCCCATCAGGAGGTGGGCGGAGTCTCTCCAGGCTCCCGCCCTCAGCAGCGCCTCCTGCAGGCGCTGTGCTGCAGCTCTGGATGAGGAAGTGGTCCAGGCCTGATCCTGAACACAAACACAAGAACATTTTCATTTCTGTTTGTTGTAATTTTGTTTCCCGCAGTGACTCGGGTGTGAAAGTCTGGAGAAAAATAAACTTCATTCAAACAGACTGAAGGAGGACAGAAAAGCACTGAGTCGTGTCGCACGTTTAAACTCACCTGGAAATGTGTGACAGCAAACACACAGACAGGTGGCGCCAGAGTCATCAGCAGCTCAGTCTGGCCGTCTCTGTTTCCCAGAGTGCTCAGCAGTGCCGTGAGGGCGGAGCATACTGGTCCAGCTGTGGTCGGGACGCTCTGATAGGCTGCGGCGGGCAGAGAGCCGCAGTCGTCCTCACACAGCGGCAGAGCTGCACAGCCAATCAGAGCGCTGACCAGAGAGCTGTACGCCTCCACAAGCTCCGCCCACCCATCACCCTTACTGGTGAACAGCCAATGAGGATCTGCTGTTTGGAAGAGATTCTCCACACGACCAATCAGAGGGCCGGTGTCAGAGACTGAAGATGCACCAATCAGCTTCTGATGCAGCCGAGAGAGAAGCTCTGTGATTGGAGGAAGAGAGGAAGAGGGGAGGGGCTCCTCTGAGGTGGAGGGGGGGAGATGAAGGTCGTGAAGTAAAGATGAAAGCTCCATGCTGAAGTGGAGAAGAAAAACAAAGACAGGAAAGAAGAAGAAAGAGAAGAACAGATGAACAATCAGGAGGAAAGAAAATGATGAGAAACAAAAGATAAAATTCATCAGTTTCTGTTTGGAGCAGTCTGACGGGAAAAGATTTTACACATTTATCATTTTAAACCCGAGAGAAAAAACATGCTAACACACCCACACACACTCACACACACACTCACTCACACACACACACACACTCACACCACAAATAAAACCAACAGATTCATCAGAAGAAACAGAAACTAGAAAACTGATTCAGATTTGACGTCAAATTCAATTGAAAAATAAATTAAAATATTTAAATATTTCTCGGCTCTGTCAGAAAAACAGAAACAACTCGGGATGTTTTTTGGGGCCCAAAAGTTTTCAGAAATTTTAAAAAGTCAGTTTGAACTAAATCTGCTGAAACAAACCAGGAAGTAAAAATAAAAACTGTCAGCTTTTCTAAATGAAAAGTCACAATTTTAATTTAAAGGTTCAAGTTTCTAAGAAGAATCGATTTCCTCCTTTTTCGTCTCAAAGGATTTTAAACCTGATCGGTTTTCGGAGAAAACAATCCACTGATTAATCGACAAATCAATCAGAATCAGAAGCTCAACATGCAGGAAAAATACTCTGATCGAACCTGATCAATGAACCGATGATTAACTTTGCTTCATGGATAAACTGTAAACGGATCTGGAGTCAGATTTCTGTTTCTGCTTCGATTCATCGCGTCTGTGTTCACGAACTCTGAGCAAACTGACCTCAGATCAGCCGCCCGGTCGCTTTAACGTCAGCTGATTTCCTCACATCGAAGAATCAACCGAACTTATTGATTATGTGATTTATTCGTGTTTGATTCTCTGAACACGACGAGCACGATCAGGAACCCGCGGAAGTTTGACTGTGAGGGACCGTGTGTTCCGACAAGTGCTTCCGGTCGGAAACAAGGTCCGCGTGAAGGTTCCGGTCCTGATGTTGATCGGATTAAACGCTGCTGGAGGTTTGATGACGTGATTGAATATCATCAATACAAAAACGGACCGATAAATCAGGTGAATATTCGGACTCGTAACTTCAGTAAACTGTGTTTGAACAAAAAATACACTTAAAAACAACAAGAGTAAAAGTATGATGCATCAACAAATAATATAATAAAACATCTTTGTATTATTTATTTGTTCATCGCTTTTATGTTTCAGATGGAAAAAGTGAAGCTCTTTTTGTTTCTTCATATCACTTCTGTGATATATATCATCTAGCAATACGGCATCATTTATCAGTTCATGAACCATATTTTGCTTCAGTTTTTAACTATTGCTAGAGCTATTAAATAAATGTAATGGAGCAAATTTTTCTATATTTCCTCTGAAGTATAAAGAAGCATGAGATAAAAACACTCAAGTAAAGTAAAATGAAGTTAAGTAAAGTAAAGTAAAGTAAAATTAAGTAAAGGGAAGTTATGTAAAGTAAAGTAAAGTAAAGTGAAGAAAAGTGAAGTAGAGTAAAGTAAAATGAAGTAAAGAGAAGTGAAGTAAAATAAAGTAAAGTAAAATAAAGTAAAGAAGAGTAAAGTGAAGTAAAGTAAAGTAAAATGAAGTAAAGTAGAGTAAAGTGAAGTAAAGTAAAGTAAAGTAGAGTAAAATTAAGTAAAGTGAAGTAAAGTAGAGTAAAGTAAAGTGAAGTTAAGTAAAATTAAGTAAAGAGAAGTGAAGAAAAGTAAAGTAGAGTAAAGTAAAGTAAAATGAAGTAAAGTAAAGAGAAACAAGTAAAGTGAAGTAAAGTTAAGTTAAGTAAAATAAAGTAAAGTAAAGTAGAGTAAAGGGAAGTGAAGTGAAGTAAAGTAAAGTTGATAAAGAAAAGAAAAGAAAAGAAAAGTAGAGTAAAGTAAAGAAAAGTAAAGCAAAGCAAAGCAAAGAAAACAAAAGAAAAGCAAAGCAAAGAAAAATAGAGTAAAGTAAAATGAAGTAAAGTAAAGTAAAGTGAAGTAAAGTAAAGTAAAATGAAGTAAAGTAAAGTCAAAAGAAATAAAGTAAAGTGAAGTGAAGTAAAGTAAAGAGAAGTTAAGTGAAGTAAAGTAAAGTAAAATGAAGTAGAGTAAAGTGAAGTAAAGTAAAATGAAGTAGAGTAAAGTAAAATGAAGTAAAGTAAAGTGAAGTGAAGTAAATTAAAGTTGAGTAAAGTAAAGAAAAGAAAAGTAGAGTAAAGAAAAGTAAAGAAAAGAAAAGAAAAGAAAAGTAAAGTAAAATGAAGTAAAGTAAAGTGAAGTAAAGTAAAGTAAAGAAACGTAAAGCAAAGCAAAGCAAAGAAAACAAAAGAAAAGCAAAGCAAAGCAAAGTAAAGTACAGTAGAGTAAAGTAAAGTAAAGTAGAGTAGAGTAAGATTAAGTAAAGTGAAGTAAAGTAAAGTAAAGTGAAGTGAAGTAAAATTAAGTAAAGAGAAGTGAAGTGAAGTGAAGTAAAGTGAAGTTAAGTGAAGTAAAGAGAAATCAAGAAAAGTAAAGT